>PVIH01008933.1:0-86592 GCA_004025045.1 Sigmodon hispidus | reverse complement strand
GGGTCAGTGGGACCATGGGACTGTCTGCTCCCTGCCCAGGGAGGGGATGGGGAGTTGCAGAGGAAAAAAATGACCAGATGTGTTGGGAGGGGGAAGAGACCTTGAATAAGGATATACAGGGATGAAAAAAAAAAAATTCAGAGGGAAAGATGAACACAAAGAAAATATAGGTGTAGCAATCTTATTTGTATTTCTTCCCCTGATAAGCCATGCCTATCATTCTTATCCTCTGTATAGTTATTGTTAACTCTTCCACATTTTAAATTCTTTTTACTGTGTTTTTTTTTTGATAAATACAAAATAAAGAAGGAAGAAAAAAAAAAGAAAAAAAGAAAAAAAAAAAAGAAAAGTAAAATCCCAAATGAAATAATGCTGGAAACCTATCAAAATAGCTATTACAGGAAAGATGATGAACACTATATCTTGGCAAGGGTATGAGGAAGAGAAAACACTTGCAAAGGCATGGTAAGATGTAAATTTGTCTGGCTGCTATGGAAAACTACAGATGCTCATTAGAGAAACTAAAAATAGAACTGTCAGGTCCAGAAACCCCACCCCTAGATACATATCCCATTGAGTAAAATCTCTCTCAAGACACATTCCTCAGGCTGGAGTCATCAGAGCTTAAGAACACTGGCTGCTTTTCCAGAGAATTTGAGTTCAGTTCCCAACACCCACATAGGGGCTCACAACTGTAACTTCAGCCTTGGAGGATCTGATGCCCTCTTCTGGCCTTCATGTGAACTTCACACATGTGCTGCACATAGATATACCTAGTCCTATAAAATAAAAATAAAGGAGAAAAAAGACACATTCTTTTGTTCCTTGCAGTACCATTCATAAGTTCCAACATACAGAACCAACTAAAGATGAATGAAGACTAGTCCCATAAATATACAAGGAAATGTAATTTGGCCTTCAGAAAAGAATTCCTATTACTATGTAATAACATGCATAAATCCAAAAAACTATTAAGTCAGCAACTATCATCTTGTGGGTAACAACCAGTTTTGAGGGACAAATGACCCTTTCACAGGGGCCACCTAAGACCATCTGTATATCAGATATTTACATTACAATTTATAACAGTAGCAAAATTATGGTTATGAAGTAGCAACAAAATAATTTTATATTTGGGGGTCATCACAACATAAGGAACCATATTAAGGGGTCACAGCATCAGGAAGGTTGAGAATCACTGTGCTAAGTACTATGAGTCAGGCACATAAGTCAAATACTGAATGACCTCGAATCAAAAACAGTTGAGGTCATGGAGACAGCAGCTAGCATGGAGTCTATCAGAGGCTGGGAGGGACTGAGAGAAAATCTCATACAATCCAAGAACATACAATTTCAGCTCAACAGCAATGCATTCAGGAAATCTGTTGCACACCAGCAATGATTACAGCTAATCACATAATTATCCTTGAAAATTTCTCAGAGAGATGTTAAATGCTCTCCTCAATAATAAAATAATGGCAATTATGTGAAGTAATGTGTACATTAAATAGCTCAGTTTGGTCATTCCATGATGGATGTACATAACAAAATATCCCACTGTACACCATAATTATACACAATTTTTCTCTAATAAGTAAATAATATATTATTAGTCTTTCTATATATATAAAAAAATTTTAAATGTAAAAGCTTCACATTTTGGTAGGGGTAAGGGTGATGGATTGCACTTCAAAGCTGGCAAGTGACAAGCTTTTCTTATGCTACTCCATTTAACAGTGCCAATTTAGAGCCTTGCACTTTGTTAGGCTGTGGAAACTGATTCTGTAAATAATTTTCCTCACTACTGTTGTTTTAATGATCAATACTCACAATTTAAAATCATTTTAAAATTTCACAATAATGCCATCCATACGTTCAGTGATGCTGAAAAACGTGGCCCAAAATCAATACCTTTTGAACTATGACCAAAACATACTGTGCTGTTAACGTGAGCACACTCTTGGTGCCAGCAAAGCAAATGCTGGGTACAAGCACACAGCACCAAAGCAAGAAGTGATGGACGGGGAAGAAGGAGTTGAAAGACACACACACACACACACACACACACACACACACACAAACACACACAAACACACACACACAGTGCTTTCTTTCTTCTTTCTTTGCAGAAAACAGGACCAGAATGATGTGCACTGTGGATTTGGGGAGTTCTTCAAAGCCATATTTACAACTGGCATCTTAAATTTCTACCTTGATACAAAGACTGAAGCTAGAAAGGAACATTCTCCAGCGAGCAGACTTCCTTCCAGAGTCTTATCCATAAGAAACTTTCTAGTCAAGAGAAAAATTGGGAAATATCAACACATTTAAACTAGGGTATGAACTTAACAGCTGTCTTCCATTAAAAGACAACACTGTCAAATCCATCACTTAGAAAAGGTATTTGTGAACACTTTGCCAATAATTCTAGAGTGAGACATACCTGTGGAAAACCTCAGCTTAGTTTTGCAATCCCATTGAGCCCATAGTAACTATACAAAACTGCAGTAGGCCTCTTGTCTCTATGGAGTGGGTGTGGGCCGATTGCAAAGGAATCTGTTTATGGCCCTGCTACCACACTTTCTGAGGCACCTAAAGAAATCCAATACTGATGTTATTTTAAACAGTTCACACAATCAACATAAGATAAAATGTCACTGAGTCTAAACAAAAAGCATTTGAAGGTCTACTATGCACAAAATAATGAGCCACATTTAAGTCTAAAATGTATACCAAAGGAACTCTGTGATCCCCAGTTCAACAAACTATCATAAACTCTGGTTGTAGCTCACTTACATGTCCCACTGCTGACAAGAGTCGGTTCCCTTAACTTTTGTATCAGTTGTTACTTAATACTATTTTCTGAACCATTGTTACTTATCAAAAATCACCTACAAGGCCGAGCATAATGACACAGGCCTGTAACCCCAGCACTTATGAGATAGAAAATGAGGAGTTCAAAGCCATCCTTAGCTACCTAGCAAGTCTGATAACAGCTTGGGCTACATGAGACCCTATGTAAAATAATAATAATATTAATAATAACCTCTAAGAGGCAACTTTGCTAAAATTCTTGTATCACTTTCATCTTTATTTTAGAACTTTGCTGCTGTAGAATTAATTTTACATTTACCTTCATTGCCTACTCTACAGTTTCTTTTTGCTTTTATTTTTAGTACTTTTCTTCTTTGTTAGCTATTCTTTCCAAGTAAGTGACTTTGCAAATAACTGTGGGACCCTAATAAACTCAGTAAATTCATAAGATAGGCTTGAGTTCCCAAATGAATTACAATAATTATTTCCTATTCGCAACCAATGCATCATGCATGGCCTGTGAAAACCTGAAGAATCGTACATTACAAACACCACCTCTTTCTATTTTATTTTTGAGACAGGATCTTACTGTGTACCCTGCCTGGCCTATAACATTCTAAGTAGAACAATCTGGCCTTCAACTCACAAAGCTAAATCCTCCTGCTTCTGCACTCTGAGTACTGGGATTAAAGGCATGTGTCTCCACACCAAGCATTTTTGAGATGGGGTCTTGTGGTGATTTGAATGAGAATTGCTCTTCTAGGCTCATAAATATGCTTGTTCAACAGGGAGTGGCACTATTTGAAAGGATTAAGAGGTGTGGCCTCATCAGAGGGGTTTAAGGTTTCAAAAACCCATGCCAAGCCTGGAGACTCTCTCTCAGCCAGTAGATCCAGATGTAGAATTCCCATCTATTTCTCAGCAATATGTCTACCTATGCACTACCATGCCTCATGTCATGATGATAATGGACTAAACCTCTGAACTGGTAAGTGAGCCCTCAGTTAGATGCTTTCTTTATGGGAGTTTCCATGGTCATGGTTTGTCTTCACAACAGTAGAACATTAACCAAGACAGGTCTCTAATCCAGTTTGACTTCAGATTTGTTATGTAGTTGGTGATAACTGTAAACCTCTGATCCACCTGCACTCCATCCAAGGGATGGAATATAGCTATACACTACAGTGTCTGATTTATATAGAGATGGGGATCAAACCCAGGGTTTCATGTATGCTACATTCTATCAACTGAGCTACATCTTCATTTCCAAATATGAGATCTTTATGTATATATTAGAATCTGGTGGTTTCCAAATGTTTCACTGTGATTGTTTCTAAGGTCCCTCCATGAGATTCTAACCTGAGGTACTCTGGCCTCAGGAGATTCACAGTTTTGAACTCAGGTTGGTCATAGGTCCTTTCTCTAGCCCACTAGGCCGTGCAGATGCAGCCATTCCTCAACAATGAATATAAACAACAAAATGCATGGTGCTGGCAGTGCCTACAACTGTAAGTAGAAGAAATCACCAAGTCTGAACCTCACACCACCAGCTGCAGATGCGCTTACCATTGCTGCAATTATAAGGCCCACCACATTATCTTTTGTAATGTGTGAATTAAGTGTAAATTTCTTCTACCATATACCTGTTCCCACTCTTTGATCACAGGATTTCAGTGTAGTTTGCTTCCTTTGTGACTTAATAATTTTATTTTCTGATTTAAAAAGCAACTGGAGTCTATTGGCTTTACTGTATTGTAAGGGGACCCTTCTGCTCATATTGTGACCAACGCAGGATCATTCCTCTAGTTCAAGTTCTTTGATCACATATACAAAATTCATTTTCCTGTGCAGCCAAGTCAAGAACTAACCACAGGTTCCAAACGTCACCATGAAGGGCTCTTTGGAGACCATTATCCCCCTACCATGGGACATTTAAGGAACTAGCTTTAGATGGCAAAACAATACCCTAAGTTTGTAATATATAGAAGTTCATGGGTGAAAGAGTTTGTAGACTCTGACCACAGGGTTCACGGCCACACAGCCAGCATAGGCAGAAGTAAAACCATTTCTCTCTCCATCCAGGTGCCTACTGTAGCTGGGCCTTTTCATATGTGTCATCTTTTCTTGTCCTTTGGCCTCTCAACTCTTACTCTTCAGATCCATCTCTGTCTACCAACTGGGTACAAATGTACCATTTTCTTTCATGACTTTCTAAGACCAAAGACCTTCACTATCAGCAGACTAAAACATTACCTCCACCTCTATTTCAGTTAGAACAACCAGATCAGGTGAGTCCTAAATAATTTCTAAAGTTTTCATTTTTGAAGAAAGATGTCTATTCATGCAGAGACCAAAAAACAACTCTTGGAACCAAACTACCACGGAATAAATTTGTGAACCAAAATACATCTTCCTTTCATTGTTTGAGGGGATATGGGGGAATGACCATAGGCTAATATCCAATAAAAATAGCTTTTTATTTATTTAAATAGTATGAAATTATTAATTTAAAAGAGAAACTCTTTTATTTAACCCTGTTATATCCCTTAGCTGGCACTCATCCCATGAAAAACTACACAGACACAGACACATACACACACACACACACACACACACACACACCTCTGTTTGTAGAAAGGAAGGAAGGAAGGAAGGCAAGCATTCTTTGGCAGTTCATAACTTAACAAAAAATTAGGCAAGTGTCAAATGTAGACTGTGCTCATACTTCTTAAAGCTATATAATCTTGAAAAAAACTGGCCTTTAAAACTTCACCAGCCATGACCATAAAATGACAATAAAATATGAAAGTTAAATGAAAGAATTAGTGTAAAGCATTAAAACCTAAATAAGGTCTTCAGAGAGATGGCTTCCTCAGCGTTCATATTCTGTCAGCCGTAGTAGTTAATACTCAACCTGGTTTCTCTCCATGGGCCTCAGTGGCCCCTCTCTGAACTGGGGAAATGATGTGTAGACACACATTAAGAAAGACAAAACTAAACTCTGGACACTAGGCCCCTGGAAAGCTCTCAAGATCTGCAAGACTAAGATCTGTCCAGTTCTTTTTTTTTTAAACTTTATTTATTTATTTGCCTTGGTGTTTGCCTGGAACTGGAACTACAGACAGTTGTTAGCTGCCATGTGGGTGCTGGGAATCAAACCCGGGTCCTCTGGAAGAGCAGATGGTGCTCTTAACCGCTGAGCCATCTCTCCAGCCCCGATCTGTCCAATTCTATAGTTGTTCAGAACACCTTAGGACTGTATGCCCCACCTGCACCTGATAGATTGCCCAATCAAATCAAGTCCTCTTTGTCAAAAACTCTAAGCTGCATTACCTAATAGTTCTGAGGTTGTTAGCAACAAGAACATGGAACTTCAGTTTCCTTCTTGAATGACTGTGTTGTTTTCCATGTTATCCATGAGTAAAAAGTCTATCTATTGTGTACACACAACCCAACAGTAAGTGTGGAGCACTGATGGCGAGTACTGTCATCATAATTCTCAACCTAGTCTTTGCCCACATATCCTACCTGACATGTCCATTCAGATTAGCTAATATGCATCCCAATGCATTATATCCCAAAATCAAAGACCCAGTTTCCACTTCAACTCCCAAAACACACATATACTTGTAGAAAGGGGAGGGGAGGGGAGGGAACTTACTTATTCAGATACAATGGTCCTTTCTTTTTGGATGATCAAGCAGTATTACTGGCACCCTCTCTTTCTCTTACAGCCTATTTCCATCTGTCAAACAAAACTGCACCAGCACAGTCCCCACAGCACTGCTCAGCTCTTACTTCATCTATTGCTACTTCCCTGTCCAAGTCCTTCTGGTGCTCTCCTGCTAATTCTCTCCAAGCCAGTGTCTTGCATATCACCCACTGGAGAAGGCAAAACACCTCAAGAGGTGGGATAAAGTATCACCACCCATAGCCTTCATCCCCACCACATTTGCCCTTCCCTTATCCCTGGAGTCTGAAGAGGCTACCATCTGGAATTTTAACCGCCTTGTATCCTCAGAGCTTCATTCAAATGACCCTTGCCTGGCAAAGCTTTCCTTGGTGACCTTATTTGAAAAGACTACTTCTCCCACATCCATCCTAAACCTCCAAGTCCTTGATGTGGTGGTTTTTCTCCTTACTCTATCCAAAGTTTCATTTTGCTGTCTGTTTCCTGTCTCCACTGAAAACCGTCCCTGATATATAGCCAGTATTGGACTATTGGCTGAATGGGTAGATGGATGAGGTACATGTATACCATAGAAATAAATGCATCTCTTCCCTGCTGGCAGGCTTCTAGGAGCAGAATAAATAATAAATACTATGAATACATAAACCTCAAAACTATATAATCATATTTTCTCCATTTGAGATAAATGAGACATATTAGCTGTTCCACTGGAATAGAGAGAGAAACAAAGTTACATGAAGTCACTACAAAGCTCAGATGCCACGTGGTGGTCTCACATGGCTGCAAAGCTAAACAGTTTGTGACATAATTATGTCACTAGGGGCAAGAGTGCTTAGAAATGCTAAAGAAATCTGCCTGGCTGCTGGAGTCACCTGTTGCTGCAACTGCTGCCTCTAAGCATCCACTGGATCAAAGCCAGATCCACCAATCCGCAGAGCCTGCCCCGCAGGAAATTTCACTTCAGGTCTGCCATTCTGAACTCTATTCAAAATTAGTTGTGATGCTTTCAACACACCCACCAAAATGACCTTTCACTTGGTATCAGAAGATGTCTATCCAAATTACAATGTGTTTTCTCTCATCACGAGGTATTTTTACCACGAAATCTGAGCTGAGGGTTTCATTTTATAACTTGTATCAGATATTCTAAAATAAGAAGCTATAGAGAAGAAGGGTACACACACACACACACACACACACACACACACACATGCACACATGCACACAAACACACACCTAACCCCTAATCTCCTGTGGGTAATAGAATGCAAATTGACTGATGATTGTGTTTGTGAATATTTCTCTATTTCGCCATAGGAGCTGTGTCATGGGTGTCTTGCCATAGACATTGTCCCCATCCCACTATGCACCAGAATGGCTTATAAACCATGACTATTTTCAATTCTGGGAAGGCTCAAAGCAACTAGCAAGAAATATTTTGAGTCAAGCATTCAGATCCCTGCAAATAGGCTTCTCAGACATGTCAATAAACTGCTGGGTATGGAAAAACTTGTGCAGAGAAGTCTGGGCTCTGGGACTTACTTTGTATAATGGTGGATGTCTTGTTGGTTGTATGTTTTACCTCTCAAGTCTTTTCCTATAAAATCACCGGCATCTGAAGTAAAATATCATGAAATGTCCATTGCATAGAACTATGAAATGACCATGCATTCAATAAATATCTACTCCTGAGTGACACCTATGCTCAGTCTTCTGCCACTGAATATCATTTTACTTAAATAAGTACCTACTATGTTCCAGTAACTCTCACAGTCAGTGCAGACAGAAAGGACTAAGCAAAATTCTCTGGAAGCTTTGGTCTATTTGTCCATTCAAAAGGAAGGCTATTTCCAAAGAACAATCTATACTGTAACAAAATATCTGATAAGCAGCTTAAGCAGGGAAAGGTTTGTTCTGGTTCACAGTTCAAGGGGCTCCAGTGCATCAAGGTGGGGGAGAAATGGCAGCTGGCATGGACATCAAAAGCTCTGCTGGTCAAACTGCACCCACACTAAACAGAGAGATGGATGATGGTGCTCAGCTTGCTTTCTCTTTCTTAAGCATTCCAGAACCCCCAGCCATAGAATGACCCCACATACAGTGTTGATGCTCCACCTCCATTGATCTAATTTAGTAAAATCCCTCACAGACATGCCCAGAGATATGTCTCCAGGGTAATTCTAGATCCTGCCAAGTTAACAGTCAATACCATTACCAAGTATTCTGCTTTCTTTGAAGAAGAAACACTCAGATTGGAGCTCCAAAGTCAACATTCCTGATTCTGCCACCTGATAGCTAGCTGTGTGTCTTTTAGAATGTCTTCAGCCTTCTAGATCGTGGTATATAAGAACACAAACAAACAGAGGCATCTGGCAAATCACTTGTCACATGGAAAGTGCTGAGTAACTGAAGAACAGTGATGACATGCACCATGGTCACGTAATGTCCAGGAATTAGCAAATCATGAGCAACAAAAATGAGATCTTGGCAAAATCTAGCAAGACATCTGTTTTTTATAAATAAAGTTTTACTGGGAGACCTGTGCATCCACTAATGTAAGTATTGGCTATGGCTGCTTTCTCACCATTATGGCAGAGTAAAATCATTACTTTAGAGATTAGTTTTACTATTTGAACCTTTGAGAAAAATAAGTTCCTGGTCTAACTCTTCTGTACTAAAGGTAGTCTCAGAAAAGTGCCTATGAGATTCAACCAGCAGCCTGTTACAAATGGGCAGCCTGAGAGCTATTCCTGAATGGATATTTTAATGAGAGCCTTAAGTGACATGGGCACTAGAGAAATAATAGAGAGGGATGTGCCCCTGATGATGTCAGCGTCCCACACTGCACAGACAGTTTTCCCCATCCTTTCTTCCACTCAGCCAGTAAGTGAATTCAGAACAGTAATTTCTCCAGCTCGGTGGATATCGTAATATGAGATGGAACTTCTTTGAAACATGAACTCCAGGAGTCTCCCTGCGGCAACTCTGACCAAAGGAGTATGAGTTAGAAAGTCAGAAAGTCCATGCTTTTCACACAAATATCTCAAAGAGCTTTAAGACATCATATTAGAAACAATACTTTGCAAGGGTACAATATATATCCTATAGAGTTGAGGAAAAATCAAGAGGCAACATTCATGCCCATGCTACCAATTATTTCCTTTGTTTTTATTGTAAGACAGGGTCTCTTGTGCATCTCAGGCTGGCCTCAGTTCATAATCAAGAAGTAGTCTGAACTTCTGATTCTTCCTAAGTGCTAGGATCATGACCATGTACCACCAAGTCCAATTTTGTTTGGTGGTAGGAATAAAACGCAGGGATTAATGCATGCCAGTTGAATAACCTACCAACATTTTTCTTTTTTCTTTTGAACACTTAAAGTACCACCAAAAAATGAATCAGCAGGGCTTAAATTATTAATTTTGATTGAGAGACTCCTAGGAAAGCAGTAACCTCTGAACATGTATTTCCAGAAACAATCAGCTCATGGGGACCCTAACCTAGTGAAAGGCTTAAATCATTAACAATTTATAATATGATGACATTATCAAAAGGTGGTAAAATGCAGGAGAAAGGACCATGTGGCAGGAAGCATGTCACTGGGGATGTGTCTTTGGGGGCAATATCTCACCCTGGTTTCTTTGTGCTTTGTTCCACTTTCTGGCCAGGATATGTGAGCTGTTCCACCACACTTTCCCCCCATAACAGACTGATGATTCAGAATCTGTGAGCCTAAATAAGTAATTTCTCCATTGCTTAGGGTGCTTTCGGACGTTTTGGTCACAGACATAGTAAGTAGCAAGTACAGTAATTCTTAAGACAGTAATGGTCTTTTACTTTGTTTGAGGTAGATTCAGGTTCCATCTGGGTGGGTGGATGTGTTGTGTGTGTGTGTGTGTATGTGTGTGTGTACATCTATGTGTGGAGATCAGCTATCTTCCTCAATCCCTCACCACATTGCCTGACACAGGTCTATTCCTGAACTAGAGCCCACTAATTCAGACAATCCTCCTGTCTCTAAGTTCCTAGGTCTGTAATTACAGATGCCTGCTGCTGTAGCTAGCTTTTTTATGTGGGTGCTGGGGATGAAAGGCTGTGATTATACATGCCTAAAACTGTAGTTGGCTTTTTTACATGGGTACTGAAGATGAAACTCAGATCCTTTACCAACTGAACCATCTCTCTGTCCCTTTGAATTGTTTTCTAACATATAGAAAGAAATTGTATATACTTTTGGTATATCATGTGATGTTTTCCAATAATTACACATTGTGAAATGGCTAAACTAAGAAACTTATTGCCTATTACTACACCCATTTATCATATTTTTGTGGTGGAAAAGCAGATATTCATCCTCTTAGGAAACTTTAGAGATGCAATAAAGCTCTATTATCTGCAGCTACCATAGTGCGCTCTAAATTCCTCACCCTGCCTCCTCCTGCCTCGTTTTGGGAAGTGATGGCCCTAGATGCCTCCACGGGTATGGAGAGGTTAACTGCTGTGACTCTCCATGATGAGAAAATACTTCACCACTATTATTGCACTCAATGTCGAGAATGGATTTTTATGTTTTTAGGGCCTTACTCAAGAAAGTTTATTGAACACCGAGTGTTTACAACACATTATTCTAGGCTAGAGCAAAGACCTAAGAAATAAAAAAATAATCCTTATAGAATCTAAAACTGAGTGACCCAAGGAGCATTTACCCACTTGGAAAGGCCTTGACTAATGGCCAGCCATGGTTCCAGGTCAAGTATGGGAAGATGTTTAACTTAAGGATCCAAGTAGTAAAATATTTGGGGTTTGTGGCCCATGTAGCTTATGTCACATAATTTGACTTTGGAAATTTTTTTCATGTAGTATTTCTAGTGCAATCACACACACCCCCATGCCTGAGAATGGGTTTCCTATCTGATCTTCTAGCCTCCACCTCTACCTCCCAAATGCTGGGAACACAGGCATATGCCTCTGTGCCTGCATCACATGGTGTTAGGGATCAAACCCAGGACCTAATGTGTACTAGGCAGGCACTCTGCTAGCTGAGCTGTATCCCCAGCTGGTCTTCCAGGGACATTTTTAACTTCTTTATTTTAATCCTTTAATAATATAAAACACCTGCTTCATTCTCAGGTAGGATGAAGAAAAGTTACCCATCAGATCTAGTTTAGGGGCCATAGTCCACCAGCTTTCATTTTAGATGACATGATTCCCTCAGTAGAAGAAAAGAAAGGGCAAAACCTCGCCCATAGCCTGGCTCAGTGGCACAGGTCTGGAGTCCCAGCATTTTCAGGACATGAGGCCAGAGAATCATTGTGTCCAAGAGTTTAAGACCAGCCAAGGCAATATAACTATCTTCCATCTTAAAGTAAAAAGAGACTGTTCCCACAGAGTACAGATGCTAGCCGAGGAGCACAGAGAGCGTGGGCAGAGTGCTTGTCTAGCATGTACGGGTGAGTTCAATCCCCGGCACTGCATAAATTAGCATGGTAGCAAATGCTTCCTGTCATCACAACACTCAGAGGTACAGAAGGAAAGAATGGAAGTTCAAACCTAGAGGAACACCTGACTCAGTCTTGAGGGAGGGGGAACAAAACTGGATCTGCCAGGAGTGGAGACTGAACTAAGCAATATTGGGTCAGTGGGACCATGGGACTGTCTGCTGCCTGCCCAGGGAGGGGATGGGGAGTTGTGGAGAAGAAAGAATGACCTGATGTGGCAGGAGGGGGAAGGGACCTTGAATAAGGATATACAGGGATAGAAAGCGTGACTTCGTTGTTCATAATAATAATAATTTTAAAAAGTATTTTTAAAAAAAGAATGGAAGTTCAAGATCACCCTAGGCAACATAGTATTAATTCAAAGCCAGCCTGAGATACAGAAAACCCTGCTTCAAAAACACACACACAGAAAAATACTATTTTTAGATGACAGGAGAGCAGGATGGGACAGGCACAGGGCTGGGCTTAAGGAGAGGCCTGAGAGGAGGGTGAACAAGTATTCTCCTTAGAGATGGCAAGATCCTTATTAAATAAGTATGGAGGGAAGCAGAAACATGGGAAGCAATCCTTAACAAACAAAAGTAATCTGTGAGGAAATGGGCAGCAAAGGCTACCAAATAGTAATAAAGAAGTAGGTAAGTAGGTACCTAAGCTTCTACAATACAGCTAAATGCAAATGTTTCCTTCCCGCGTGCAGGTCCTGAAAAGGCCAGCAGCTATGCAGGTTCACTAACACCCAGGCAGGCTGGGCAACATTTTCACATAAAGAAATGTCCCATTGCCTCTTGTAGGACCCATGCGTCCACAATGTATAACCAGTAGCCCAGCTCTCTCGTCTCCATTTATCCTGTAGCTGAGTTGACTTCTAATCTACTGATCCTCGTTACAGAACTGTTTGCAAAGGTGGTTCTGGGTCTTTAGGGGAAGCACCACAGGGGAAAGTCTCAAGAGAGAGACCATGTAAGATGAAAAAAGATCAAACAAACCATTAGTTACAGTAGACACAAGACATTGGACCAGGCATCAGGGGATGATGGATCCTTGTCAGAGCTACCATAGAAGTGAAGCACAGCCACAGAGAGATTTTCTCTGTAAGTGGAAAGTGCACAAAGAAGCAGAGTAACTTGAGACATTCTTCTAAAGCCCCTATGGCTTTTGAGAGGACTAGTATAAGCCAAGCTTTTTCTGCTTACGGCATCCCTTTGTTCCCACCAGCCAAGAGTCTCCAGAAAACAATGGAGATGTTGAGAGGGAAGGGGCCTCTTGAGGCTGAGATGTTAAGCACTTGCTTCAAAAGCATGAGGAACAGAGTTTAATCTCTCATATAAAAAGTCAGGCATAGTGACACCTGCTTGTAATCTGAGCTATGTTGGAATGGGAGGGAGAGAGGGCACCCTCACTAGACCTGGCTGGTCCACTAGCCTCTCCTACATGCAAAGCTCTGGGACAACAAAAGACCCTGTCTTAAATTTCAAAAACTGGAAGGCAGCTGAGGAACACCTACAGTTGGCCTTGGACCTACACATATACACATTCACATCAACAAGGGGGAGGACCCAGCCTCTTCAAAGTATGCTGAGTAAGAAGAGTTCCTCAACCACCGAGTAAAGGTCTTGACACTCACTGGGTTTAAAATATGTACTTACAAAGTCCAAATCAGCAGTTAATGCAAAATGCATGCTACATCTATGCCTTTACAAAATAAATTAAGTCTTCCCTCATTGTATTCATCAATATCTGACAGTTATATGTATGCGAAATGGACGCAGAAAGGGGAAAATCAAGTCTTGCAGATTATTTGTAGAGAAAAGTTGTGGAAAGTGACAAAGTTGGTTTTGGTTCATCCCCAGGGGATGCGCCCATTATAGCCAATGAGGAAACTTTGTGATTTGCCCTTGGGGGCCACTTGGCCTGCCAAGTACCAACTAGGCCTGGTGCCTCATCATGACTAAACAGACAAATAGTCTCAACCTTTGCCACCTGGAACTCACTGTGCCTCACACACTCTACCTTCAAGATCAACATAATAGCATAGTGAGCAGCATTAAGATCATACTAATATTAATCAATCATACTGATACTAATCATACTAATACTAGTCACACTAAAAATAATCATACTAAAACTAATCATACTAATACTAGTAATAGAATACCCAGTATTACAAGCCAAGCTCTACACAGTTTCCATCTATCAAGTTCAAATAATGATCTTAAAGAAGGCGGCACACACTAAGCCACAGGTCTTTAGGGGGCTCTCTTTCTGCGTGTCCTGTCTCTGTATGTGTCTTGTCTTTGCCTCTATATGTCTCTGTCTGTCTCTATGTCTTTCTTTCTCACTCTGTCTGTGTGTGTGTCTGTTTCCCTCTCCCTTCCTTTCGGCCCTGTGTGTGTGTCTGTTTCCCTCTCCCTTCCTTTCGGCCCTGTGTGTGTGTGTGTGTGTGTGTGTGTGTGTGTGTATTGGCCCACAGGACTTAGTGTGAATGAGGACTCTGAAATTTCACTGTTGTCTGTCATTGTTGTTACCCTCTTCTTCCCTGACAGCAAAAGGCCACCTATCCCAGAGCTAAATTACAAACATCTGACTGTCACCCTCCACAATGCATGCCACATCACCTCCAATTGATTTACTAGAGGAGTATCAGAACAACGGGGCATCTCAAAGGCCACCAGCTCCAAATTGGGAGCTATGCATATACCCATGAAAACCTGGGCAATTCCCCAAGTGTCCTGCATGTTTGGAAACACTCGCCACCCATGTGAGCATTGTCTGCTTTCAATATGTTCTCCAAAAGTTAAGCAAAATCCATGCAGAAGCCATCTATGCAACATTTCTTCCCACTTTTTGTGAAGAGCTCACTAGGAATAGTCCCCCAAGAACATCAGCACCAATACTACCAATCACTGTCATTCTGTAGAACTTGCTATATCTCACTACATACAATATGCACATCATGCTCTTGACACTATACTTTGAGAACTTGCTCTTATTACCTCCATTGCACAGTTGAGATGCCTCCACAGCTACCAAGCAGCAGAGCCAAGATTTCCACATACTGATACTGACTTCATTGTGCCATTAGCTGTCACATGACTGCAGGCTGCAGCTGTCAAAATCTATATTTCCATATTTAAGTGGAACACATATAGAATTAACCTTTCTTGCCTGCTCTGAGGTCCTGATCCACACATTGGTCTAATGGTAAGCATGAGTTAAGAGGAAAAACCAGGCAGTACCTTCTCTCTGCTCCCAGCATGCAAAGTATAAGCCAATACAAAACAATAATCCCTACTTTTTCAGGCCTTTAGAAATAAGTGGCTGGGGTTTTCTATGATCTTCATGTCTGTCTCAGCAGGAAGCAGATATCTCAAATCAGTAACACAAATGCACGCAGAGGTCATTTTACTCTGGACCTTGGGAGGTCAACTCACATTCATTCCTATCAATTATATAGCACATGGATTAGAAGTCAAAACAAACAGGCATATTTAAGCTCTTTATTTCACCTCCTCCTCTTCCTCCTACTCTTCCTCCACATACAGAGAGAGAGAGAGAGAGAGAGAGAGAGAGAGAGAGAGAGAATGAATTAGTATTAGTTCAGGCTGCATTCCCTTTATCCTTTAACATTTCCTACCTTTAGCATCAGTGACTGGGATAATTGCCTGTGTTGCCATCCCCAGAGGAAGTGAAGGCCATGCTATGTCACACCCTGGCCATAGAGCAGGTCTCCAGCCCCTCTACCTTGTCCTGAGGCATGACAGATTTGAGATAGGAACCTTCATACCTCATGAAGCATGGAGAGAGGCAGACTGCCCCCTTTCCACCTCATTAACTCACCCAACAAAAATCAACATGATTCATTGGAAAGGTTCACCAAGGAGAATATCAATTTTAAAAATATCTAGGAAAAAATAAAATCAAAATTTCTCCCTTAAATAAACTGGATTCCAGCCCTAGCATAAACTCTCCTTGTAAGGAAATAGAATACTGGGTATTCCTGCTGGTTAGTACAGTGCATGTATAGTTTATGTTGCATGTCTTTTTAAGTTTTTATAAGAAGGGAGCTTTTGCTTAAAACCCATATTTTCCTCTCAGATCTCTCAAATTCTTTTTGATTTATACATTGATCTAAAGGATGTTAAGTCCCAATGGCAGACTAAAGATGGTCATATAAGCTTTGACACTTCTCTGGTGGCACAAGGTTGGGGGTGGGGATCTAATGTTCCTTCCCTTGGGATCTGGACTGGCCTGGGACTGGTTTAAATAATTTAATATGACAGTGTGACACTGTGCTGGCTCCAGACCTCAAAAGTCTGACAGTTCCTGTGCCTTGACTCATGGACCACTTCATCTCCTTTTCTTTCTTACTGGAACTGACCTTTTTACGAGTAATTAATTCAGAGAAAAGCAGAAGTGAACATGCCCAGCCGCAGAGCCAAAAGACCTTCTTCTAGGCATTTCCACAGCACCCAGGTTTGTTGGGGTAAAAGCTAAAAGATCAGAGAGAAATAAGACTTTTTAGCACTACTGAGTGTGCAGGTTGAAAGGGGTTGATCCTGTCTCCAGGAATCCTCAGACTTGATGCTCTGAATCCTCAGCTGAAATGGATGGGAACCAAAAAGGGAAGGGTACAGAAGAGCAAAGGGGAAAGATGGGAAGGTGGAAATGGAAGGAGCAAACTCAGTCTCCTCCCCACTTACATTCTTTTCTCTGACCAGCCATATCACTTCCTGTTTCAGTTTTCCTAATTCTGGGATTAAAGGTATGTGCCACCACTGATCTGCTCTGTTTCTCTTTTGGACTACAATTAATCTCTTGTAGTCCAGGCTAGCCTTGAACTCACAGAGATCTGTCTGCTAAGATTAAAGGTGTGTGATACCACTCCCTGACTTCCATGGCTAACTCAGTGGCTGGCTCTGTCCTCTGAGCTTCAGGCAATCTTTATTAGATTACAAACAATTTATCACCACACAAGTTAATTCACATCTTTCTCTCAAGGATCCCTGTGGCTTCCTCTCTTCACAGATAGAATAAGGAATATAACTTAGCAAGCCTCCAGGACTGGGGTTTAAGGTGGAGAATTGGTATGAGAACTTTGGATTGGCATTAAAATCAGAATACGCCCATGATCAATTTTTCAGGTTTACTAGACTTGATTCCTTAGTCATTTAAATTCATTAATGTAGTTTATTCATTTGCATTCTGATCTTCATATCATCTACTAAAAAAAGAAAATAAAGCTTATGGGACAGATCAGACAGTCTTTACTTGCCTTAAAACGGTGCTGACTGGAATTTGATCCCGGAACCCATGTAACAAGCCAGAAGCTGTAGTATCCACTCATAACCCCAGTGCTGAGGAGAGCGGGACAGGTAGATCCTTGAACTCTCCGCCAGCCAGATTAGCCTAGTCAGTGAGTACTGGGCTGGTGAGAGGCCCTGGGATGGGGGTAAGAGAGAGGAACAATTTCTGAGGAGCAACAGTCAAGGTTGTCCTGTGGCCCCCACACACATGTAGATATGTGTGTGTGTGTCCACATGAGTAGCCACATAGGCACAAACACCTATACATACTCACATACAGAGAGAGAGAACAAAGCAGTAATACTGAGATTTTTAGGTCCCTATGAACACTAGGAAGAGGAAAAAGAGAATAAAAGAAAAAACACAAAACACCCTCCTTCATCTCATATTCAAGATTAGCCTAGTTAAGCCTTTTGGATCTAAGACTTCACCTGCTTTCCCAGTAGTATTCTGAAATAATTCCTCCTTAATGAACTCTGCTCCCTTCTCGGGAAAACCAAGGGTTCTTCAATGGGAATGCAAAGGTTCACTTGTGATTCATGTGAGTTCTTTGCGAGAGCATGATAATAATATTCAGGCAATGCAATTTCTAAGTGAGTAATACTCTAATTTACTATGTCAAACAGATATGAAGCTGGATTGTCACAATGTTTTTATCTCCATTAGCTTTAATTATTATTATTATCTACTACAGAATTAAGCAAAAAGAAGAAGAAAAACTCTGCTAGCATCCTAAAAATCAGTCTCTGGGAGTTAACAGACATAAGCCTCTAATGTTTTGACTACAAAAAGATGCAGCCATGATGTCACTCCATGATGTCATTCCTCCTTTCTTCACTTACAGATCTGTTTAAAGAGGCTGTTGAATGCATGACTTTACCATGGGCTGCCCCACTTTTCCCTCCTCCCTGCCTACTGGAAGGAACTATTCTAAAACCTCAAGTACATTTCATCTCTCTTTTGAAATGGGACTGGGAAGATGGGGGAAGCTAAACTCTCCCTCCCTTGAGATGGTTCAGACTGTGAACTCTTACCCTACTTCAAACTTATTAAACACCAGTGAGCATCCCTTGATATACTCCTGCATTCTCTTGCTATTTTTCACAGTACAGACATGTGTGTACATGTTTTTGTTTGCAAGTACATATGCACGTAGAGCTCAGAGACTAGCACTGGGCATCTTCCCCAATCACTCTCCATATTATTTTTTGAGACAAATTTTCTCATTAAACCCATGGCTTGCTTATTCTGACAGACTGGCTAGCCAGCAGCCCCAGGAATCCTCTCATCTCTGCCTCTCCAGTACTAGGATTACATGTACATATCTTCTGATCTCTTCCCATCTTGTTTTCTCTTGGTATTTTTGTTGGTCTGTGTATTTGGGTAGGTGGGTGGTTAGGTGCTGGGTGAGTCCTCCTGCTTAAATAGCAAATACACAACTAACTGAGCACTTCCCCAGCCCTACTCTATGCCCTTTTGTAAATTATTTATTTTATCACTGACTTCCCAACTGGAGAGAAAGAGAAGCTGGGAGATGGTTAAGAACGTAGCTGGGCAGCAGTAGTGGTACACACCTTCAATCTCAGCACTCAGGAGGCAGAGGTAGCTGGATCTCTGTAGCTGCACGAATTTGGGATGTATAAAATGAGACTCAGAGCCAAATGCTGGGGGAAGCCTGAAATACCAGAGAGAGGAAGCGCCACAGTCAATTCTCACCCAGCTGTCTTATAACTTCCTCAGCCTCTCTCCTATTTGCCTCTGCCAGTCGCTTCTTTCGCTGCCTGGTTTCTAGAGCCCTTATATACACATCCAGGTTAGGATTAAAGGCGTGTAGCCTTGAACTCACAGAAACAGAAGAAGTTCTGTCCCTGGAGTTATGGGATTAAGGATGTAGGTCACCACTCCCAGCTTTCCCTGTGCTGGGATTAAAGGTGTGTGATATTAACTCTCAGCTGTTTATCCTTGTATTCAAGGGTCAAGAATTTCCTGAGCTGTCTGCCTAGGATTTGAATGTGTGCTGTCTCTAATATTTCATGATTTATTAAATATCTAACAAATATCCACAGACCTCTGTGAGTTTGAGGCCAGCCTGGTCTACAGACCAGGACATCCAGGAATATAAATAGAAATGCCATCTCAAAAAAATAAAAAACATAAAGGAACATAGTTGAGACATTCTGGTTCTTCAGCTCTCTACCTACAAGTCATTGAGCTAGCTGCCCAATCACCATGTCTTCACTTTCTTGCTTTTGAACATAGAGAAAAAATAACAAGACCTATACCTCAAAGGCTTCTGAAATAATAAATTAATGCTGAAAATACACTTGGAAATAAGACCTGGGGTATAACATGTATCAATTGATATCAGGTTCACCTGCCATTATTCCTGCACATCAAAGTCCTGCTTGGTAATAAAAAAGCAAAGAGGCCCAATACTTGTTTCATATGTAGAACCCATTCACTGATTTAACAAATATTCTCTAAATATGTACTGTGCATGGGCATCATCATCATTCAGAGGCTGTAACTGTGAGAACTCTCAGTGTGAAACAATAAGCCATTTAAAAATATAACCAAAAAGTAGATAATTTTGAGTGCAGACAAGAATGACAAAGCTACAGTATATGGGTGAAAGAAGTATGTAGCAGGAGAGAGTCTTAAAAAGAGACATTGAAGCAACATGAACCTTCCACAAAAAAAGAGTGTCCCAGAGAGAGGCGACGAAGACCAGAGGTGGGAATACTCCTTGAGGAACAGCAAGAATGCAAGTGTAGCCAAACATAGGAAGGTGAAATTATGTCAAGAGATAATGCCATGGGCAGGGCAGGATAAGGCCATGAGTTCTGGAAATGACTTTACTATGCAGACCAAGGGAAGCCACCAAAAGGAGGTGAACAGGGTCATGTCACACGTGTCATGACCTGTGACATTGAGAAGGCAATACATGAAAGGATGTGTTCATGGGTGTCAAGCATTGTGCCTCCTAATTGCTCTTAAGAGCATTTTAAGTCCTTGTGTGCAGGTGCTGAGTTCTGGGACTCTTCGAATGTCATGAGGTACCTGTGGAATGAAAAGCAAGCACAGCACAAAAGCCTCACCAAGGAGACAGTGGCCTCAGGCTCTGTGCTGGTTCCTGTCTTTGAAACAGTCAACACATCGTGTAATATGGTCTCTGCTTTTGTTTGAATGCTAGGGTTTTGTTTGTTTCTTTTTCTAATTCTCAGAGGAAGTTGGCCAACAAGTCTGTCTTGCCAAAGTCCATTTCCAACAACCTGAAGCTTCTGAGATTCACTCTTGAAAAGCAGGCAAAACACATTCCACTAAGTGTGAGTGTGGCTTCCCAATGTGAAACCTCCACATTCTCCTAGTAACTGTCTGGATACACATCCATTCACCCTTAGTTAAGATACAGTTCTGATACCCTTGGACCCTAAATGGACAGTACAGTTCAGGTCATTTCAAGGGACAGCAGTGTGCTTAGCAGCCAGAACAATGGCAGGGACAATTAACAAATGGCTGTGTGAGAGATGAGCCGAAAACAGAAGGATCCAAATCACAACAGGACTAAGTCACCACAAAGCTGAAAGGTACCCACACCAAAGAATTCAACTGGGTTCTGCACCTTCTGCTTTACTGACAAAAGAAACAGTATAACATAGGCTGAGTCAATGCAAACAGTTAAAAATCAGCAGTTTTTGTGTTATAACAGGAACATGTTATCTTATTACATTCCACATTTAATAGGAAGGGGGGAGAATTTCCACAATGAAATCCCATCAATTGCTCACATGAAACATGCCCTATGTTCTGAAAACCAACTTTTACTTCATTACATAAGCATTACAATCATTTGCACTTAAATATCCAATGTCAGAGTGAAAATATATAACCTAAATGCCTAATATGCCAAGAAAAGGAGCTTTAATGTTGCAGGACCTACAAGCTGTAGGAAAACAGACAGGAACTGAGCAGAGTAAATTAGCAAACACATAAGGAAACCAAATTACCAAGTCAAACTGATGAACATAAGTAAGCTGCCAACCAATATCTAGAATTCTGATGGTTGATGTTGTCATTATGACTGAATTAAGGGCCTTCTAGGAGATGAGAAAATGACATATCCAGGTATATTTGTGAGGGTGTCTCCACAGACAATTGGATCTGAGGACTCTGAACTAACAAATGAATTCATACCTTAATAGACTAATAATATGATGGCATTATTGGGAGGTGGGGAAGGGGTAGCCACTAGAGCCTATTAAGAGAAAATATAAAATGGGATGCATCTTGACTGATCCATTCCTACATTTCCCTCTCTCCTCTTCTGGTCCACCAAGCCTCTACCACATACTCCTGTCACCATGACGCTCTGCCCAGCATCACATGGACCCTCTAAAGCAGTCGTGCAAAATAAACCTTTCTTTCCCAGGTTGTTTCTGTCAAGTATGTTACCACAGTGACACAAAAGTAACTAACACAATAGCATGTCTCATTTCTACTGAAAAGCATTGAAATCTTCTTATGTACAGATAAATGTGTGGAAATGTATGGAGAAATACTGAGTTGATAGCCATACACTAGAAAATGCCTACTCAACATCCCTTCTCCACATCTGTCCTACTATCAGAAACAAGACTTCTGAGACTCCATTTTAAACCAAAGAATATAAGCTGTTGTTGGTGAACATGGCTTCCAGAACACTATTGTTTTCTTGACATAAAGGCCAGACTTATCTAATATGTCTTCCTTTTTCTCTGCCTGCACCTGTCTTCCTGGCCTAGAGGGCAGATACAATATCCAGAGCTAGAGTGGCCATCCTGCCACCAGGAGAGTAGGGCTCTTTAACTAGGATGGGAAGGCAGAAAGGTTCCTTGGACAGTTATGCCAGTTCTGTATTATACCCCTCCCAAACTTCTTGTTCTGAGAGTAAAATAGGCCTTCCCTGGCTAAAGAACTTAGTGGATTTGGGGGAAATAAAAGAAATCCTAACTAATTCATATACCCAGATGCTGTAAATGATTTCTGCCCAGACTTTCTGGTCTAGCTCAGAGGTTCAGACCCACAGTCCCACAGAAACCCACAGACGCTTGTTTTATTTTTATGCTGATTGACCTAGGTCCCAAGCATATAACTTGCTAGCTCTTTAGTCTTAAACTAACCCGTGTTCAACCATGTGACTTGGTACCTTTTCTCAGCAGCATTTCAACTTTTTTCCTCTGTGTGTCCTGGCATCTGCGTTGTCTCTCTGGTGGCTCTGTGTCTGGCATCTATCTCTGTTTTTCCTGTACTCAGAGTTTTCTTAGCCTGGTAGCCCCACCCACACTTCCTGTCTGTCGTTTGGCTAGTCAGCTTTTATTAAACCCATAGGCAGGACAATTATTTAAAATGTAACACATAATCCACTACACCCAGCTAAGAGCTGTGGGAATGTCTGGGGGGAAAGTCAAGTGAGTGTAGATTTAAGTTGACTTTATCAGACTTTAAAATGTGTTTTAACTAAAGATGCTTTATAATAATTTATCATATTTTAATTCATAAAAAGGGGCCAATGTCTAGCATTGAATTGGTTACTTTTCTTTCCACTTTGACAAAAATGTCCCCCAGAAGCAACTTAAAGGCCAAAGGATTCATTTTGCCTCATGGTTTCAGAGAACTTTAGTCAATCATGGTGGTGAAGGCATGCTGGTAAGACATAACTAAACTCCGTAAGGAGTCATGGTGGACCTTCACAATAGCACTCTCCAAATGTTAAAATGTTCCTAAAAACATGTCCCATATCTAACTCTTCCCTCTTAAGAAAGAAAATGACTGGTGTCTTTCAGAAACTTCTCTTGGCCTATATTTGGACCACATTCTCAGGCCATATTTTCAGCGCATTAGGCAACATCTTCAATTACAGACTTTCTGACTTCTGTAGACTGTGTATGTAGTAGTCATTAAATGAATCTCCAAACAGTGGTGCTGAAGGAAGACAGGCTGGCTGGAAAAGTTTGTAGATGACACTTCCACTGCTAAGCACCAGCCATTGTAGAGAGGGCCACTGGACCCAAGTCACAATTTCCACAATCTTCTGGGCCAATAGAACAATAATTATTTAGAACAATAATTATTTCTCACTCATAAGTGTGGAGATGCCGAAAGTAAACACAACACAGAAATGAGTCCATTGCTGATGAAGCATTGTGGGACACAGAACAGAAGCTCTGGGTGGAAGCAGTGGACTCTGGGACATGTTGCTGAGTAACCTTGGGAGTATCACAGGACCGGGCATCTAGATCTCAGGACAAACATAAGGTAACAATAGTCCTTCTACATCAGGCAAAAAATCAAATGAGAGCACATGAAAGATGGAGGATCTCCCCCATGCCCGTTATACTGTTCTAGTAACCAACTTATTAAACATACCAGCATGTTAATAGCGTTCTTCTTTAATTAGACTTAACTTTCCTGAGCATCCTAGTCACGTGTTCACATATCAGTAATAGAATTCTCTTCCATCACACTACCCAAAGGTCTCTGCCAGTCTTGAAACAGCTACTGCACAGCCACTGTGGAAGATGCAAAGTTATCTGGGTGGCACTGAGACCAAACAGCATTACAGGCCTGGAGGACCACAGTCTCTCCTGCTAAGGATGGATTCACTGAGCACAGTAAGCACACAGGGAGCTTTGCAGACATGGAAAAACAATGCCTGAGATGTGGAGCTAATTTGGAAAGAGATACAGAACATGAGGTTTTATGCAGCTAATAAGGACACATGGCTGGCAAACTTGAGTCACTCTGATAATGCTCTTAATTGCCATCAGAATCATTTCAAATCACTGGAATTAAAAGTGGCTTTACAAACCATGGCTGTTTTGCTGACTGATCATCATAGAAATATATGTTAAGTAAAGATGCATTGGGGGAAGCAAATATTCATTCTGTATTTAATGTCAGTGTTCACTGAGTGCATGGCTCCTGAGATGAAGAGCTTCAGAAATACCATTCTGTGTCAGCACTAAATAGCTTCCCTAGCTAATGTCCTTTAAAAGAAGAAAAGAGGGGGTTAGGGCCAGTCATCTTAGAGAAAGCAGTATAATACATTATGCTCTGATTCTAGTTTAGAGGGAATGCAATGACTACAGACCAATCCATCTCCATCACAACCCATCACCTTTTCATTTCAACCTGATTCCTGATTCTCCTTCTGCTTTACCTAACATGGAACAGCACTTCCAGTAAGGTGCTGTCCCCCAGAGAGGAAGCCTGTTTTCCTTCACTCTGTAGAATGACTCTCACTCTATGTGATCTGTTTCATACTAAAGAAATGGGAGGCGCTTATGTGAGCAGGGTGTTCAATGGAAACACTTGGCACACTCAATGTATATCCTGTCCCTCAGGTCTCCCTGTTTGGAAGAGTGTCAAGGCAAAATGGTGTCTATTGGTTTGTGAATTTTCCCTTTTGTTATTATTAATGCTAAAATAAGGATTAATCACACTATCAAGCCAATGCACAATGCTATTTTAATGATTGCCTATATGAGGCAACAATGTTATTTCTTAGCTCCCTTAGCTGATGGGGACTGAAGGAAGAGAAAGCATCCTTTTTATTTTCTGTGATTGCTAATTTTCCTATTACCATGACAATATCTCAAGAAAAGTCCATCATGGCTGCACAAGCAAGAGGCAGCTGTCACATTATATCCATAGTCAGGGAGCAGAGTAAGACGGATGCTGACCCTCAGCAGCCTTCTTCCTTTATTGTTTGTTTTGTTTATTCCTTCTTCAATTCTGCTTTGTTTTGTTTGTTTTTTGAGTTAGGATCTCTCTGTGTAGCAGCCATGGCTGTCCTACAGTTTGCTTTGTAGAACAGGCTGGCCTCAAACTCACAGAGTCTCACCTGCCTCAGCCTCTCGAGTGCTGGAAATAAAGGCATGTGCCATCATTGCCTGGCTTTCCTTCCTCAGTTTAACTCCTGCAGTGGGCCCATCCACATTCATGTGGGTCTTCTCTCCTCAGTTAACCCTCTCTGGAAACAGCCTCAGAGATATAACAAGAGGTGTATCTTCTAGGTGATCCTAAATCCTGTTGTGATGTCATTCAAAACTGACTGACCATCACAGAAGTTTTGTTTTTAAGCAAAAGAAATTCATCTGTGGCCTAAGAAAAGGGGCTGTTTGAAAGGTATGTGTTTCTGTGTATCAGGGCACAGCAGATATAACCTTTAGATGCTTTGAAATCTCCATAGCAAGCAAGCCAGTGAGCAGAAAGTGTTGGGAACCAGCATTCAGAGTGATGAAGTCAGATCTGTAACCACACAGCCAGCCCAGACAGAACCAGCACTTGAATCCCAAGTTTGGTCCCAGAGCCAGATTTTTCACTACATTGTTATAAAGTAATAAAGACACCTGAAACTCAGAATGAAATCTTCTAGTTATTTTTACCTTCAGACAAAGCTCTCAAGCCTGGCTGCCTCTACGGTTAGGTCAAGAAGGTCAGCAGAAAAAGGGAAGTAAGCCTAGTGGGGCTGCAGGAGATGAAAATGGCCATTTCTGAGGGAGGAAGACAGCACTCAGCTGCTGCAGAAGCTGTGAAGAAGAGCCCAGAGTTGCACCAAATGTAGAATTTTTGCGTAAAATTTTATGATATTTATCAAGCAATGCAACCAATTTTTAAAAACAGCTCCTAACAAAGTATATTTATATGCACATGTAAAAATGTCATACTGAAACTCATTATTTTAAACAATGTTTTCTAATAAAAATCTATTTTTAAAATCATGAACATGGGGACTGGGGGATGGCTCAGTTGGTAATAGCGCTGTTACACAAGTGTGAGGACCTGAGTTCAAATCCCCTGAAGTCTTGTCAGAAGCCAGGCATGGCCAATAAGCCTGTAACATCAGCCTTGTGAGGAGACAATGTGCCCTGACCAGCGGGACTTCAACACAGGAGACCACCTACGAGACAGAATGAAGGGAAGGGAGACGCAAAGGAAGGCAGCAGGACAAATGGGAGTCTGATCGAGCTGCAGTTTTATTACTATTCTATACATGCTTATATAGTTCCAAAGCAGAATATGGGGAGGGGGTAGTCAACAAACACCTGCAGGAAGCTGGCCAGGGGAAGCAGGACATTGGCAAGGTGACTGGTCTTGTTTTAGGGGAGGGTTGCTAGGTATCCTAACTGTAGTATGTTCTTGTTATTCTATTCTTTATAGTTACTTCTTTGTTACTGTTAAGCAAACCAGAACCTCTATTTTACTTTGGGAGAACATCTACTTTTCTCAGGGTTGTGCTGGCTCAGTGGTTGGTTTCTCAGTCAGTTCCCATGGTAGCCTTTAGCTAGAGGCCTAGAGGCTCAAGCCAGGGTCTCGGTCCCTGACAACAATGGAGAGACTGGTTCTCTGGGGCTTGTTGCTTGACAGCCTATCTTCAGGTTCAGGAAGGGATTCTGTCTCCAGGAAATAAGACAGAATAGGATACTCAGCATCCTCTTCCTCTCGCCTCTGCACACCTACATGTGTGTATACACCACACACAATCATACTATGAACATAATCCAAATCTGACAAAACGTACCTATAGGCCTAAATTACCCATGGGCATCCACTCTGGAGACTTTTGCTTCAATCTATGGCTTAAGCTTTTTCAGGAAATGCAATTCCTGGAATAAAAGTAGTACCACATATCACTGCAAATATCACCTCATGCACCTATGGAAACCTTAATTCCATCCCCCTCTTTATTCCCTAAAGATACTTCGCCTACTCCTGAATCCATGCCTTTGGCTGCAAAGCATTTCTTTGGTCATGTAGAAAATGAGCTTGCTGGTTCTATTTATTATTTAACAGAACTCAGTCTTGAAATCCCTGTCATAATCCATAATAAAACAGAGAGAGAAAAGCTTAATCGACCGTAAATGTACAATAGTTAGCATTCACTGTAAAATGCTAATAATATTTCCAGAATGCCATTTCTCTTCCTGGCCTTTTGACCAAGTTGGTTAATGGACTGAGACACAGGAAATAATGAAAATAATTTAGGCTGAGAAGTTACCAACCACACATCAACCTTGGAGGGAATCTTGCTGTAGTGGCTGTGGTACCCAGACTGCAGCTCATGGAACAAGTCTAGTCAAGAGAGTGACCAACCAATGCAGACACTCAGAACTCTCATAAAAGCGGAGGGTAATAGTTTAAGCACAAGTGGCAAATGTCTACCACTTATCTGGGGAAATAGCCTAGACATCAAATGTTTGCATTGCAAACATGAGCACCTGAGTTTGATCCCCCAAATCCCATTTCAAAATTTAAAAAAAGATGTGGCAAAGATTGATTATAATTCCAATATTGGAAAGGCAGACTTAAAAAAAAAAAAAACCTTTTGAGTTCCATGGCCGGCCATGCTAGCCTATTCGTTGAAATCAATGAGGTGTCCCACATCAAAAAAAGAAAGGAGGCTCCCACATAAATGTATATGCATGAGAACATGCATGTGTTCTTGGACACATGTACACATGAAGACACTCACAAATACACACACACACTCACACAACTACCACTTTCAGTGTCTGACATCAGTATTTCTACGAGAACAGGACAAACATAATATTATATATATAATATTATATTATAATATAATATATATTGTTGCCTGGTACATATGTAAGATACTTGCATCCCATAGTGTTAAAGAACTTTCTGAAAGATGGTGAAAGTCCACAAGATTTGCCCATCATCTAGCTCTCTAAGTTAACATGCTAATTGCATAAGATACCTATTGCAGTATAGCCCTAAAACTAGCTGGAACCAAGAAATTATTTTAAGAAATATTTGTCTTAAGTTCTTTCTTACAAAACAATCATACATAGATACACTAGAACAGTAGTTCTCAACCTGTGGACCATGGTCCCTTTAGAGGTCATATATCTGATACTCTATATATCATGTATTTACACTATAATGCATAACAGTACCAAAATTACAGTTATGAAGTAGCAACAAAATCAATTTTATAGTTGACGTCACTACAACATGAGAAACCATACTAAATGCTGGCAGCATCAGGAAGGCTGAGAACCGCTGCTCTGAAGCTTTACTAAAGCACCAAATGGCTCATGTGCAAGCACAAAGTCCCATCACTGCAAAGCTCAACGCCTGGCTCCCCATCTGCCTGTGGAGAACTGTCTGTTCTTCCTGTGGGCAGCTGTCATGGAGTAAGCTCAATAAGGCTGACACTTGAGGTCAGGAGAGCTGAGTCCTTAGTGACCTTTATTCCCTGCAAGGGACTCACTGCACAGATGCCACTTACTGCCCAGATACCAGCATTGTGTACCATATCAGGGAACTTGCCAAGGGCAAGTACCAAGTACTTATCTGTAAACCAGTTCTTCATCTATTCCAAAGTCTACACCATTCTCAGAACATACCCTGTAAGTGTATAAAATATGACTTTGTAGGATTAAAAAGAAAATCAGTTACATTAAAATACTCTGAGACTCCAGATAATTGGTAAATGCCACTAACAAGTATTGCTGCTGGCTCAAAACATACATTGCAGCACAAGGGCCACATGACAGGCTGTGGGATATTTATTTTATGCTACTCCATCAGCTTATTAGCATGCTCCTGTGGGATTCTGGGATAGCATAGAATACAATATCCTAGAGAAAGAGTTAAGCTCTACCATTCCAGGGTAGCCTGATTTTGTGACATACAATACTCTACTCATAGTCCATGTCATTTTATGAACCTTTATCAATCTGTCCAAATAGATAAGATCTTATTGTTAGTGACCAAGGAACAAGAGTGAGCCATTTAACCTCTCCCAGTAGAATCATTGGATTCAACTGGCTTCTCAGTGTACCAATATCATTGCTGGTCTTCAAACAGTTTCATCATGGCCCAACTGAACCTCAGTGATTAATGAAACCTTAACAGACAATCATTTTGCTAGCATTTTTTTCTGCTCAGAGGAACAATAAAGTTGAGTAATAAAAATAAAATCCACAGTGGAGTACCAATCAAACACATCACATGATAAAGCATAAATGGCCACATAAATGATCAACAGCTCTCTTAAGTCATTTAATACTTTGTCATCAAAATGTCATTAATAGGTGCTTGAAAATTATAAATACAGAGAGAGAGAGAGAGAGAGAGAGAGAGAGAGAGGATCAATTTTATTCAGTCAGGTCAGTGATTCATTCTAACATGAATATGGACCTTAAGCAAAGGGTAATCTATGCACAACCTATTTATTCCAAAATGTGGAACAGAAAACAGCATCCAGGTTGGCATTCTTCTTGTGGAGAACTAAAAGAGATATTAAAATACTTTTATCTGCAAGTATTCATTGCAAAGAGTCATTGGTCTGGATCAAATACTTTTATCTGCAAGTATTCATTGCAAAGAGTCACTGGTCTGGATCGAGGCCTCTGGTTTCTGCTACACTATCGATGCTGGCCCTCACTGGGACTCCTCTCGGATTTCCTGCTGTTGTCCTATGGCATGGAAATCCATAGCATTGGGTCTACAAGCCTTTAAGTGGTCCTGTAGATGACAGACGGGGTGGATGTTGGGGTGGACTAATCATAGCCCTGGTTCTGGGCCTGCGCAGTTGCATGGTTGATCGGTCCCCAGCTCTCCCTGTCCTCACCACTAGGGTGAGCTCTCCAGCACTGCCCTGGCTAGTTCATATATAAATAGAAGGATAAAGGGGTTTACTGCATGGCTCCCTGCAGCTTCCATGATGAGATTTTCCCTTTTAATTTTTCTCTTTTCTTAAATATTTTATTTGGGGGAAAGGTTGTAAGGGTAGAGGGTATATGTGAAGGGATTGGAAATGAATTGGATAGAGATATATGATGTGAAAGACACAAAGAGTAAATAAAAAGAAAGATAAAAATAAAATACTTTTATGAAAAAAATTAGTGCTGCACTCTCTAGTCCACTTACTTGGACTATTCAGTGTGGGACCAGCTTATGACTTCTTAGACCGTCTCATTCCTTTAGGATAGTCGAGGGGCTGGAGAGACCACACAGACATTGTGAGCGCTTGTTGCTCTTCCAGAGGACCTGAGTTCAACTGCCAGCACCCATATGGTAGCTCTCAACTGTCTATAGTTCCAGTTCTAGGGAACCCAGTGACTTCCTCAGCATCTCTGGGTACCAGGTACACCCTTAGCATGCAGGCAAAACACTCACACATAATATTTTAAAAAATAAAAGAATATCATGTCTGTGAGGACATGAATTGGAGGAGGGACAGGGAGGGAGAGTAAGAAAAGAGTTACCTTGATAGAGGGAGCCATTGTGGGGTTAGGAGAAACCTGGTGCTAGGGAAATACTCACAAATCTACAAGGATGACCCCAGCTAAGACTCCAAGCAATAGTGGGAAGAGTACCTGAAGTGGCCTTCCTCTGTAATCCTATTGGTGACTACCCTAATTGCCATCACAAAACCTCCATGTAATGGAAAAAGATGCAGGATCTGAAGCTCAGCACTAAATGGAGGTCCTGGAGTCCAGTTAAAGAGAAGGAGGAGTACTTACAAGAGCAAAGGGGTCAAGACCATGATGGGAAACCCACAGAGACAGTGGACCCAAGCTATTGGGAGCTCACTGACTCTAGACTGACAGCTGGGGAACCTGCATGGAACCAAACTAGGCCCCTGAAAGTGAGTAACAGTTGTGTGGCTTGAACTGTTTGTAGGGCAGTGGGACCAAGACTTATCCCTAGTGCATGAACTGGCTTTTTGAAACCCATTTCCTAGAGGGATACCTTGCTCAGCCTTGGTATAGGGGGAGAAGCTTGGTCCTGCCTTAACTTGAACTTTGTTGCCTCCCTGTGGGAGGCCTTATTTTCTCTGAGAAGTGGAAGCCAGTGAAGGTGAGGGGTGACCAGAAGAAGGGGACAGGAGCAGGGGAAACTGTGCTTGGTATGTAAAATGAAAAGAAAAAAACTAAAAAAAAAAAAATATCATACTGAAGATAAAGCTGGACCGGACCCTACATACCAGGGATATCATCCCAATTAAGTTCCTTGGCTTTCGTGAGATATTACGGGAAATTATGACTTGTTTAATTTGTGGGTAGAGTGTTTTCTGAACTAGTATTTGCAACTACTATTTATACAAAATATAGTTATCAGAGGCTTATAAAGCATATTTTGATTTCAATTTGTTCTGTTCTAGCTCACTTTTATATTTTTAAATTACTAACTACTTTGTGGAGGGATGAAGTCCCAAGATACCAGAATAGAGTGAGTTCAGAGAATGAGAATGTTTCCAGAGGTTGAGTCGGGAGACAGTTAAGTCAAAGAAAACTTTGAGAAAGAGATGATATCTGAGCTTCACTTAATTGGACTGGTCTACATTAGTATCACTTTGGGTCAGGCATCAAATCTAGCATGATAATTTAAGGTTCAGCTTTGAAAAGTTGTTACAGTGTCATGGATTTATGTGGGATAAGCTGGTCAGTGATGAAGTATGATTCATGTCAGAAATTCTTTGTAGAACTGAAGGATTGTGAAGATGCATGTTCTTAGACTTCATAAAATATTTGCAATAAGAAAATACCATGTCTATTTTATTATTCTCATTACTGCCAATAACTTCTCTAAGACAACAAGAGAGGAATTTACACTGAACAACTTTGCTGCTGCTGCTGCTGCTGCTATCGCTGCCACTGTTTAAAACAAGTTTAGGGCCAGGTAAAAACACTTGCCACCAGGACTGACAACCTGAGTTTAATCTACAGGATGTACATGGTGGGAAGAGAGTGTTAGTATTTTGCACATGGAAGAACTCGCTAGCATGCTGCCAAGTAGCCATATTAGGTTTATTAAATGAACGGGTGGGGGAGGGGAAAGAAGAGGGAGAGAGACAGAGAAGGGTAGAGAGCAGAGAAGGAGAAAAAAAAAAAGAGTGTCCCACATGGTTGGGGCTCTTTAAAGGGAAACCATGCAGACGGCCCTAGATTTGGGCAGCATGCCTGGTCAGAGCCTTTGCAGGCAGGGGCGTGGCTGCACCAACTAACACAGAGAACAGACTCCCGCAAGTATCCAAAAGTGCACCACAGCACATGTGCACACACATACATATACACATAAAAAGTGAATAAATATAGCTTTAATTTAGAAAAAAAATATTTTTTTCACAAGTGTGGCTTCTAAAAAATCAAGTTCTGAAAGGGACTGGATCTTCCTCACTGAATGCAGAACTCTGCCCAGTAACTCCCCTGGTGGCCAGAAACCCGTGCTATTCATACAATAAGCAAAATTTCATTTATCAGAAAAGTATTAAGGGTATCATGTCCTAAAACAACTCAAAACTCATTACAGACTACATGTAAAGCCCACATGGAAATGTATTGCAAAGAAGACAGAATGCAGTCTTGGAGATCTACAGTAGGGGGCAAATAACTCTAAGATACAAAAGGCACCACAAGTAGCAAAGCAAGTTTATATATCAGATCTCATGGGGGGGGGCCTTTCTACTCTCAAAAGGATGCAGTTAAGAAAATACTAAGACTTTTAATGGCAGAACATTTTGGTCATTTCAGATTTCTTGCTCCTTAAGAAACACCCTTATGTATAACAGCTTTCCCAAACTCTGAATTTGTCCCTACATATACCCCAAGACTCAAATATAATTGTTAAATCAAAGAATAAAACTTGAGAAAATGTGTGGCAAAAAAAAAAATGCTAAGACAAGCCATGGGCTGGGGTTGAATATTTCTAAGCAGATTACCTGATAAATAAACATAGAGAATATAAAAAAGCTTCAGAAAACAGCACAGCTGAACAAAAGTAGACTAGCCATTTGAACAGATACTTCACAGAAGAGGCTATGCAGGGCTGGGGAGATGGCTCAGCAGCTAAGGGCATTTGCTGCCCTATTATGAGTCCCAGAGATCCCAGTACCTACATCAAGTGCCTCAGAAACACATGTCACTGCTGAGCAATCTGATGCCCTCTTCCGGCACCCATGGTCAGCTGCATGTACATGTGAGCATACACTCATACAGATGCACACACACATATGAATAATAAAAGCAAAACCATTCATTCTACAAATTTAAAATGAGAATAGGTAGATAGCAAAGAAGCAACTGAAAAGATACACAGCATCCTCAAATCAAACCTGAAGAACAATATCATTACACGTCTATTAAAATTACCAACATAGAGATACAGACCTCATGGTGGCCTAGGAGGGCATGGAGGAAATGGATTCTCATGCTAGAGGCAGTGAGTTGCCACACCACTTTCAAAACAATTTTTTGCTTTTTTTTTAACTGGACCACACACCTATTTTGTGGACCAGCCACTTGGCTCCTTTGGTCTTAGCTACAAGGGAAGAGCAAGTCAAATCCCATAAATGTTTAGAAAGTTCACAGCTTCTCTGTTTAAAAAGTCCAACCTGAGAAAACTCAAAATGTTCATCAAGTGACTAGATAATCAATCAAATATGTGGCATGTAATGGAATACTACTCAGCAAAAAATAAATAATGTCTATTATAATTTTTAATTAGAAAGTTGTGAAATGAGCTATTAGTAATTGAAGTACTAATGGATGGATAAATTAAGAAACAATTATGCAGAAAGAAATTGGGTTAAAAAACGAATATATTTTATCTGACCCCACTTAAACACAATTAGAGAAAATGGGTGCTTGCAGGGCAGTGGTGGCACATGCCATTAATCCCAGCACCTGGGAAGCAGAGGCAGGCAGAACTCAGTGAGTTCGAGGCCAGCCTGCTGACAAAGTAAGTTCTAGGACAGCCAGGACTGTTATGCAGGAAAAAAAAAAAAAGTAGAAAATGAGCACTCCTCCACAAATGAAGATGGATCAAAAGTGACAGATTTTCAAAAGATGCCAGGTCAGAGGAGAGGATCAATGAGTAGAGTGTTTGTCATCCAAGCACAGAGACACAGATGAGGCCCCCAGAACCACTTCAGCTGACATGGAGTTTACCTGCAGCCCCCACTCCTACAGCAAGAGCGGGGGATACATGGAATGGAAGATACATGTACCATGGTTCTCTCTCTCTCTCTCTCTCTCTCTCTCTCTCTCTCTCTCTCATGTGTATGTGTCTGCCCACCTCTTAAAAACAAAAAACCCACTTTTAATACAAAAACTTTATAAGAGATGAATACTTGTTATGTTGGTCATGGACATGGTTTCAGGATCTCTGCATGTATTAAAATTTATAAACACTAAAAGGAGGTAGTTTATTTATCAGTTAAAACTTAAGCTATTCTTTTAGAAAAATCAAAGCTAAAATAAATATATTACACTTCAAACATACCAAATCTATTATTTTGTCTGAGTCCATAAACCCATTGCCTTGTTTTTCAGTATTTGTTTTTGGGTTTGGTTTGGTTTTTTTGTAGAGGTGGTGTGTTTGTTTTTTTGTTTTTATAAGATGGTCTTTTATTGAAATATTTTCTCTTGTTGCTTCTTAACTAGCTGGGCATTCCACCACAGCACTGTTGATGTACCAGCCCACAGACTTTGCAGTACCCAGGATCTCCTTAATAGTTCCAGAAAGTTCTCTGGCTAAAGACTGGTGTCGCATCTGATGGACAATGTTAACAATCTCATCAAATGTGATGTTTCCACTGTGTTTAATGTTCTTCTGCTTCTTTCTGTCCCTTGGTGGCTCCTTGAGGGCTTTGATGATCAGGGCAGAGGCCAACGGCACCACTTCAATCTGGGCCTGTCTGTTCTGGATGGTCAATTTCACTGCAATCCTCAGAATTTTCCAGTCACTGGTTGCCTTGGCAAAGTCATTACCAACTTTTTTTAGAGACAGACCCAAGGGGCCGACCTTGGGAACCAAGGCAGATGTGGCGCTGACCTTACCTCCAGTGCACCTCAAGTACATGACTTTAATCGTGTTGAGATCAAACTTGGGCTGCTTGGTGGAGGCAGCTAGTGTCAGATGAACCCAGATTCGGGATGACCGAACAAAGTTGCACTGTAGCCTCCTCCGAGTTGAAAGCGGGGAAAAAATGTTTTTCAGTCTTTTATACAAATTATGAAACAGAAGTTCGTAAAGAAAAACCGATTTCTTTTCAGTTTTGCCAAACCAGTCTCTCTTACTGATTTTAACCTCAGAACAGCGTAGTTACTATACAGAAAAGAAAGCCACAGCCGAGAGCACACAGGTGCCACTGACATGGGCGGAGTCCTCAGAGCTGCAGGAACTGTCTTTCTGAGACATGATCTCCTTCCTCTTTTCTGTGTCCTCCACGTGACTTTTCAGCCTTCCCTTCTCCCAGCATAGGATTCTTTAGGTTTCTTTGTTTTGAGATCCCTGTTTCAACAGTCTAATAACCAAAAAGAGTAGAACAAGTGTCTCTCTCCCACCTAGGATGTGACAATATCACCTTATTAAAACATTCTCTGATATAAGAGACACCCAGTAATAATGATCTGTGGCTCAGAGTTGGGTAACTTTGCTCAAACTCACAAGGCCAGGTCTCTGAGTAGCAAAGACACAAATATTTTGATGTTAGATTAAATGAATATTTCCTGAACAGATCAGCCCTGGATGGTTCCCTGAGGTCAATGACAGCTGCCAAGTAAACATATTTATTCTATAGATTTGCTCAGCAAATCTGTTTTTCATAATAATACATGGGTAAATGTCAGTCTTATCGTTTCAGAATCATCTCAAAATTCTGAAATTAATAGAGTTCAAATTCAGGTTTCAGTGGCTTATGGGAGTCACTCCGTTCTGATATGTTACACACTGAGACGGGAGCCAGGCTCACTGGAGCATATTCAAGATCAGGACGCCATTAGACAGAAAGCAGGTGACCTTGCTTCCACCTGAAGAATTCAAGAAGACAGAAACACAGACACACAGACACATAAATGCATGCACACCATAAGCACACTGCTGAGAGAACAAACTGGAACTCACCTATTCTGATGTCAGGAGACAATACCTCAGGAGGGCTTCTGAACAAGGAATCAGTGGAGATGGTGGGTCACGAGATGGTGCATTGGGCTGGAGAGAAGGCTCAGCAATTGTGAGGACATTCTTCTCTTCCAGAGGACCCAGGGATGGTTTAATTCCCAAAGCCCACTTGGAGGCTCACAACTGTACATATCTCTGGCTCCAGCTGATCCAATGGCCTCTGCTGGCCTCTGCAGGTACATGCTGCCCAGACATACATTGAGGCAAAACATTTATACACATAAAATTTAAAAAAAAAGAAAAGAAAAGAAGGTTGTAGAAGACAGAATACATGTCCAAGGAGGAAAGAGCAGGATGCAGCAAGGGGATCGTTCAGCAAATCAATATGGTACTACTGTGCAAAGAATTAAATTTGTTGTTTTGGGTTTTTTTTTTCACATAGCTCTGGTTTTTTTGAGTCATTTGTTCAACAGGGGATGGCTTTCTCATGAACACTGTCCCTTCGGTGTAGTTCCACACACGATCACATGTATCACATTTTTCCTTAACATCTAATCTCCACTTGGGGTCATCTTCACATACTGTGGAGTACAGTGCACCTATGCCAAGGGTCAGACCTAGCAGGCTGCAGGTCAAGGAAAAGGTGCAGGGTGCTCCAGCCTCCTCTTTGCCAATTGCTCTCTTTCTTATACCAATTTCACAGCCTTTGCCCTCATTCTGCCCTAAACTCCTGCCTCAACTGTACCGATACTTCCACTTTGGGAAGGAGATCCAAATTTTGTAAGGCATTTTTCCTTTACACAGGGCTGCTATTTCCCTGAGATGCACTCCATAGCAATAACTCAGTCACCAAGACCATCCATCCCTTGTTAGCAATTACTGCCCCCCAACTGCCACACACTTTACTTGAAAGCCTCTGAATTGACAAGAAAACTACAGAGTTGGTGAATGGAAAAAAGCAATGGGTCTCTGTGTTTCTTTCTTGAGCTAAATCAACCAGACTTACAAAGTTTTTCTTGGAAGAAATGTCTCCCACCATCCTTGCAAATTCTTGCCAAAGGGCAAATACATCCAAAGAAGACTATACATCCCAGGTCTAAAGTCTGACTTAGTGAAAAGAAAGCAGAAATGTTGACCAAGTACCTTAGCCATATACTTCCTTGCTTATAAACAATTTAAGTTATCTAAATCTCACCCTGCCCCTACCCCTAGAGCTGTGGCTATGCAGCGTTTCTCCCTGAAAAGAGCTAGGTATAGCCATTTGTTCCATTTCACACCTATGTTCTAATTCCATGTTTCCTAAAATATACTTCTCTATTGTTTCCAGGCTCTGAGACCTCAGGGCTCCCTCCTACAGATGAGAACCAGGCAAGCATCCCGGTTGAACAAGTCCAGCTTGGTCGTGTGCCTGCCTCTTTTTGACTTGCCTCCCGCTACCGACTTTCAGAGATTCCCTAACCACACAGATGTCATGTGGCATTGGGAGTTGTTTTTAACTATTGCAAACACTATCTTCCCACAGCCAATTAATCATTTCAAATGTGTTATTAGATGCCTCTTCAATAGCACTATTTCTAGCATCCTATTCTGAGACCACCATATGCGCCAAAATATTTAAAACATCCAAGCAACGCCTAGGAAAACACAAAGCCTCATTTTTTCCCTTCTTGCCCCCTCTCCACTCTCCTCTCTTCCTGTTTTTTACCAGTGGTTTACAGGGAACAAAGGATCCTGATTTCCTGGTAGAGTTCTGGCATACATATGTGCTACTGAACTATGGCTTTTCAAACCCCAAGTTGTAGGCTTTGCAGTGATGAGTTTAAGTGTGTGGCTTGAAGGAATAAATATGAGGACTCTTCCTGAGGAAGGAGCATCCTCTAACTACCTAGAGAACTGCTCAAAGGCTAAAATCTGTTCTGTCCCCAAGACCAAAAGGGAGAGAAAAGACAGACCTTGCCACTAAGACGTTCAAAAGCTTGCTCTTCCCTATTGAAAGTGTGACAGCCTCTCTCCCTGGCCCTGGGAGAGGGCACAAGTAACCCATGTTCAATTACCAGGTACTTCCCCTGGCCAGCCTCTCCAAGGGCACTGAACATAAACTTGTTGAGGACACAAGAGAGCATTAACACCCTTTAACTCAGTGGTTCTCAACCTATGGGTTTCTACCCCTTTGGGTATCCTCCAGAGTGTTGCTTGGCAACTGGCTCTCAGGGCCCTTCCTGCTGCAGGGAGCTGTCAGCCTTCTTCTCAAGGGAACCTGCTTGCCCTTGTTTCCTTCCTCCATGTTCTCCATGGGGAGACAAGGAGTCCAACTCTGAACCAGGAAACTGGTAGAAATATGAACAGGGCAAAGAAGCAAAGCGGTTTAGGAAGCCTGTGGCTTAATGATGGAAGGGCAGCCATAAACTCCTTGGTTTGTTTTTGGGTTTTTTTTTTTCTGTCTGAATGGATTGAAGTCATTTTACTGGAAAATGCTGAGGCCATCCATCCCATGTGTGTATTGTGGTTATTTTTTTAAAGATCTATTTATTTATTATATATACAGTATATAGAAGAGGGTACCAGATGTCATCATAAATGGTTACAAGCCACCATGTGGTTGCTGGGAATTGAACTCAGGACCTCTGGAAGAACAGTCAGTGCTCTTAACCACTGAGCCATCTCTCCAGCCTAGCTGTATTGTGTTTAAATCTAGAAGGTGAAGTCTAGAGACTTGTCACTTAGCAGCTATATCCGTCACTTTTCAGACCCTTAGTAAGAGATGGAGAACTACTGATTTAGAAGAAAAAAGAAGTGGGAATTCAGTTCTGGTACTGTTCCAGCCCATGGAGAGGAGAATTCCCATTACAGGGCCCCCAAGCCCTGGGTTACCAGAGGAGAGACAGGACCTGTCTCCACAGCTCCAGAAGGACTGTGAAAACCTTTCTTTATTTTGCATCAGTCTGGTTCCTCCTGGCTGGCTAATGTCTCTGGTGTGAGCATCTGCCACCTGTCCCTGGCCCTGTGTGATTCTTCTCAGTGACATCTTGTTGCATTCATCATGAGCTCAGCCCTTGTTGAGAGAGAAAGGAAGAAGCTGCCGTGATTCTTGCCTTCCCTAGTAACCCTCATGTTATGTTGATCCCCAACCATAACATTATTTCTTTGCTACTTGATACCTGTATTTTTGCTACAGTTATGCATCATCAAGCATAAAATCTGATATGTAACATCTCTGATATGCAACCTCTGTGAAAGAATGTTTTGATGACTTAAAGCATGCTGTTGGGACACACCTTCATCCCAGCACTCTGGAGGCAGAGGCAGGTGGATCTTTGTGAGTTCCAGGCCAGACTGGTCTACAGAGTGAGTTTCAGGACAGACTCCAAGGCTATACAGAAGAACACTGTCTCGAAAAAAATCATGTAGTTGCATAGATGCATAGATCAAGTCCCTGGGACCCACGGAGTGGGAGGAGAGAACCAGCTCCATCAAGTTGTCATCTGACCTCCACACACATGCTGCTACACACACACACACACACACAATGAAGTGTAAAAAAAAAAAAAAAACCAGCAGCAAAAACATAATATTCTCATGCAGAAAACGCTCATACAACTCACTAAGAACAGAACCTCCACAGCTCTTTATAACCTGGAGTGGAAGCCCTGCTTACCTGGCACTGAAATCCAGCAGATACTTTAGAAAACCAGAAAAGAAAAAGAGGAAAGAAGAGGACATAATACATATATTACATAAAAGGAATTAGTGAGGTGAAGGGGCATTGATGATACACTCTATAAGCTAGGAAAATATCAATACTTCTAGTTCTGATACTTAAAAATACAATGCTGACAATCAGTTTCTTAGCCAGGCCTGGTGGTGCACACCTTTAATTCAGGCACTCAGGAAGCAGAGGACGTGGATCACTGAGAGTTCAAGGCCAATGTGGTCTACATAGCAAGCTCCAGGCCAGCCAAAGCTACTTAGTAAGACACTATCTCAAAAATAAACAAAGAAAAACAACAACAAAAGATCCCAATTCATCAACTTGAATTATTTTCTATAGCCACATCCTGTCATTATTGATTAATCAAGAGTTGAGGATCACATGTTTACATGATAATTATTTGAATTATAGGATTTAAAACCATATTAGTAAAATTAATTATACTGGTTTCTTTGTATTTCTTAAGTGGCCAGAAGACATTGGAGGGAGGGGGAGGATGCTGAGGTGCTAGTAGCTATTCTAAGCCTCGCCTGCCCTCTAGTGTCAAAACTTTAGCAATGCATGAAAATCACTTTATAACTGAAATAATAGCAGTTGAAACATGAAGATTTATCATTGGCAAAAACTAACATAATAGAATAGAATCTCACCAAAGAATTCTCGCATAATAGGAATTCTATTCCTCATACAATTAGTATCTTAGAAGACCGGGGTTTTCTTATAGTGAGTATGGGTAAATGAGCCAGTTCACACAAGAGTGTCCTCAGAGTGTAACCAGTACTCTTCAAAGATTTCAAATAAAGTTTAAAATAACACCAGGCACCAAAACAACATCAGATTGTGTTGTGTGTTGGCATTTATAATGGTGAAAACAATAGAAAACTGAAAATTCTTCATCCACATAAAGAGCCTAGCCACCAGGAAGCAGATCCCATTGAAATCGAGAGGCGAGTGCTCTATAAAGACACCCAGTGTGTTCTGTGGGCTTCCTAAGCCAAGGACGCCCTCTGTACAGTCGGGCATCATCTAACTGACCCTCATGATCTCACGAGAGTCAGTTTTAGTCTCTTTCTCTATCCCCATCCTTCAGAAGATGGGTCTGAGTCTTGAAGAGGTTTCAAGGTGCCCCTAAGATTGAAAGAGCTGAAGCAAAAAATGCCTGTTGCCTGTGTGCCCTCAGTCCAGCACACAGGAGCAGTACCTGCTACTCGCTCCCAGGTGGGAAACCAGCGCAGCTCTCCGTGGCTCTCAGTATCTGCTCAGCTCCTGGCTCGACGAGGCATCCCCTTCTGCAACTAGCAGTCACTCAGGGCTCAGCTGAGCCACTCTGTACCCCAACATAGGAAGGCCTGTTCGTGCCTCTTTTGCAATTTGAACAGAAACTTAGTGTTTATACAAAAACCTTTTTTCATCATTCTCATCTGCTTTTCCAAGGCAACAATAAACAAGCTTTTCTCCTTATAGACCATACAGCTTCAAACTCTGAGGACACCGATCCCACAGCTTCCAACCACTCCTCAGATGCACGACCTTTCAGTCTGTCATCTGTACCTCTACGAAAACAGTGTCGGCCTCTGACGTGTTTGCTAGGCTCTAGTCCTTCTGCGTGCTTGTCCTCAGTTAGTCATTCTGACAACCTCACTTAGGGTAGGCCATCAGACAATCAGACTGTCTCATCATATAGATGATAAACCCGTTAAGAGGGTTAAGTGGCCTGGACATGGTCACACAGCCAAGATGGGACAGAAAGAACCTGAGCTATGTTGGACCCCAGACCCCCAGTACTTGGTTTCCTGTCTGCCTGGTTGCTTGGAGTTCTCTAGTTTTTCTGGGTCTTTCTGCAAGGAGTATACTGAGTAGATACCAGGCAGGCACCGCAGCGTTCAGATGACCCGTCAGGTGTAGCACTTTCTGGGGAAATGGAACTATGAAAACGAGCAAAGAAACGCACAGCACCCAAATTCTGATTGACCTTCTTCAGAAAAGCAGCTAAGTCTGTCTTTAAAAGGAAATTCTACATTAAAGTATTCGCATATTCCCAGTGACAAGTTCCACTGTTTTCGGAAACTTTGTTTCTTAATGTTATCATGGTTACACAGGACAAAACTTTAACAAGGCCTTTAAACGGTTAATTCCATCAGTCACTAGGTTTTCACCATCTCCAGGCCTGCCTCCTTTCTAGGACGCTGTTGACTGGGGGAAAGCACCAATAGAGAAAGTTAGAGTGAACCCTCCTTTCCAATTAGAACTGACTCTTTTGTCGCCTAGAGCTACTAGGAACCTGTGTCTGTGTGTGTGTTGGTAAACAGAACTTTTTGTTGTTTTGTTTCTTTGTTTTGATCCTTTCAAAGCACAACTTTCAGAGTTCCTAGAAGTTTGTGGTGCCATTTGTCTTAAGGAAAGATTTCTAATGGCCAATTATGAAAATCAGGCAAGTATTCTTGCTTAATTATTAGCGTATTGTCATTATATTAAAAGATGGATCTTATGTACTTTGCCCATATTCCCTTGCTTATCTTTCTAGTTCTTGAAATAAAAGATTTGAACCACAACTAACAATATTTTCTTCCCCTGTCTTCCTCTGTCTGCCTCAGCCTGCTGAGTGGACAGATTGGAAAACATCTCTTCTGTTGTACACAATGATCAAGGATCCATGGGAAACACAGCTTCCTTCATGGGCAGAAAAGCCCAGGAGAGGCCAGGGCAGGGAATGAGATCTGGAAAGTATCATCAAAGACTGAAAAACTGGCATATGGGACAAACGAGTTTGCTAGGACAAGCCCCCATACACACAGACATGTGCCCAATGTGAATAGAACCAGCATGCTTCCCTGGCACAGTCAGTCACATGGCAGTCCTGTGTCAAAAGCAACCTCCAACTTCTTATGATACTGCAACACACACACTCTCAGTAGAGATTTAAGATGCTAATGAGACCAAGGATACATAGTGATGGATCTAGACTTACAGAAAACAAAATATGCATGCTTGTACTATGCAAACCAGCTAAAAAGTATCTGTACCCTGACATAAAAGGCCCCAATCCTTTGCACAATGGGCCCTAGGGGAAGGGAGAGCTAAGCTTTTTTTTTTTTTTTTAAATGCAGCCCATTTTCCTCCCTCAGAAGTATACCTTCTTGTTACAAACTGCCTCTTGTAGTGCAATTAAGTCACTGATCAATTCATTGTTTGCAGACACAATAATCTGGCACCCAGTTATCAGCCATTATCCCTAGGATACAGTCAGAAGCTTTTCTGGTCTATTCTAGCTAGATGCCTGTAGGTGACTTTGCAATGAAATTCCACTGTCAGATGTTCTGTGACACACTCACAGGCTTGAGGATAGATGGGTTTCACGGCATTGCAGCACACAGCATTCACCTCTCCTGGTCTCTCAGTTCCTCGTCATCTGGGGGCTGCAATGTAAGAAAATGCTATGTAGGGCTGGAGAGATGATCTAGTGCTGAAGACCATTGGCTGCTGCTCTTTCAGGGGACCTAGGTTTGATTTCCATAATCCATATGGCAGTTCACATCCATCTGTAACTCCAATTACAGAAAATTCTGGCTTCTGAGAGCAGTGAATATATATGATACATAAACAGACATGCAGGCAAAACACTTGTACATATTAAATAAAAATAAATCATTTTAATGGCACAGGGCCACTTCAGGGTTGGGGGTGCTTTCTTCTTTTAGTGGTCATTGGAGGAAAATGTATAAGAACAGGAACTGAAGAAGGATCAAGGACAAGGATCATCCCAATCCTCTGGGACAAGGTCCTCAATTTTAGAGAGCCCACGAGTCAACAAGTAAACAATGAATGAAGCCAATAAAAAAAATAGATACAGGATAAAAATAGAACCTTAACATCTTATATCTCAGGGAGAGAGAGATGCAAGTTCACATAAACACCAAGTCCCATTACAATACTGGAAAAATCAATACAACAGTACCCGGAGTCCCTGAGAAGACTGGGGGGATCATTAGCTATAACTGCTGGCCCTGTCCCTGGAAGTGTGAATACATTGGAAGGTTCTAGAAGGCTCTCTGGAGCTCAGTGAAAGCTTATGCTCACCTCTTCTTCCTGGGCCTGCAGCTACAGTATGCTTCAGTTCTCCCTTGATGGCAGGTGTGGTCAGCTTCCTAAGCCCTAGCCAAGGGTAAGAAAGTGAAGCAACACCATCCATACCTCAGGCTGCCACATCACCACTTCCCAAGTCAGCCCTTCCTGGCCTCCCTGGGCTCCTCAGAAGCCAGCTGTACCTGAAAACAAAAGAGTCCTTACCCACCATGGGCCCCAAAACACTGTTAAAGGAGGTAGCTGGAATGTTCACCTTCTGCTCATGAGGAAAATAAAATGTCATTTTTGTTTGAACAATATTTGTTTTGTTCTGTGTATTTGTCATAATTAACTGAAAATCATTAACACCCCTTTGCATTACTAACCCAGCCATTCTTCTAGCACAATTTCTTCTCCATCAGGATATGTGTCCTTGTACACATCTAATAACAAAATAGCCTGTGCCAGGGTGATCAAATAAGTGATGGAACACTCCTACAATAAACAGACAATGTTCTACAGACCATCCATATCAGAAGACTTCTGAGATCTATTGTTAATGGGTAAAAGTAAGTTACAAAGTAGAGAACATGGTAGTATATCCAAGTGTGTATGCATGTTCTTATATGTATCACATATATAGCCAACAAAAAGAAAATGCCTCTTTCATACTTATCTAAACTATTTGGGACTTTTACCACCAGCATAAAACTACACAGAACAGCACATGGTGACAAAGGAACAAAATTAACCTATTCCTAGATAGTTTAACACCCGCTACATTCCAGGAATGGGGGCACACAAGACTAAAATTTAAGATGGAGATAAGTGCATGACAGTGTGGACAGTGTGAAGGTCAAAGTGGGGTGTGGGAGTCTCCATGGCAGATAGTCCTGTGGTTTCTACTGAAGATGACTCTCCAGGGAGAACAAACATCAGCTACAAAACAGAGTCCCTGTGAGGCAGGGATAAGCCCTGATTCCCTTGGTGGATATTTAGATATGCAGTGATAAGCATTAAGATTCCAGAGATTAACAACAGAAGAGTTTTGTAGTAAGAAGTTTCTGGCCAAACTTTCGGGCCTAGCCCAGAGATTTGGACCTGCTTTCAGCCCTGCTGCTGCTGTGCTCCCAAATAAGCACACAAAGGCTTACATTAATTTCATGTTGATTGACCTATGGCTCAGACATATTGCTAGCTAATTCTTAATTCTTAAACTAACACATAATTAGCCAAGTGCTTAGTACCTTTTCTCAGAGCAGCATTTCAACTTCTTTCCTCTGCATCTGCTGGCATCTCTCTCTGCTGGTGTCTCTCTCTGACTCTTCCTGTTCCCAGAGTTTTCTTAGTCTGATAGCCCCACCCATACTTCCTGTCTGCCTTCTGGCCAATCAGCTTTTTATTAAACCAGTAGGAGGAACAAATATTTACAGTATGCCAGAACATAGTCCCACAGCAGACTTCCAACAGTCAGAGAATGCCACAAGAAGGTGTGCTGAGAAGCCATCTATATAGAAATCTCAGGTTACAGTTACTATTTCTTCGGCAGGCATAACCAAGTTTTCATGCAGCACCCTTACCATCCCTTCTGATAGTCCAACTTTTGCTAGAATGGAAGATGCCATCTGCCTTTCTTGGAGACAATTCTACTCTTAATTTAGATTTAACTATACAGTTGTCTATTTCCTGACTTGGGAGTTAAGTATGAAATAAGGATTGTCACAGATAAAAATGGGAAGTTTGGCTGCAGCCTGTCATAGCTGAAGTTTCCATTGCTGTAAAGAGACACTGTGACCACAGCAACTCTTATAAAAAAAAATATTTCATTGAGAAGACAGACAACAGTTTCAGAGGTTCAGAATATTATTATCATCATGGCTGCGAGCATTGCAGTGTGCAGGAAGACATGGTGCTAGAGAAGGAGCTGCTACATGTTGATCCACAGGCAACAGGAAGTAGACTGAGATACTGGGCATGGCTTGAGCATATACAAGACCTCAAAACCATCCTCCACAGTAATACGTTTTCTCCAACAAGGCCATACCTACCCCAACAAAGCCATACCATTCAGTAGTGCCATTCCTTATGAGATTATGGGGGCCAATTACATTCAAACTACAATACCTATTTTCTTCATATGTGCTTGTATGCATGCATGAGTGTGTATGTGTGTGCTTGCATGTGTGTGTGTATGATTTATATACTTGTTTGTGTGGGTGTATATGTCTGTTGTAAGTCAGAAGTCAACTTTAAGTATGTACCTCAATTTCTTTTCACTTTATTGTTTGAGATGGGTTCTCTCATTAAACCTGGAGCTCCCAGGTTCTTGGAGGCTGCCTAGGGCCAGCAAGCCCCCAGGATCTACCTGTCTCTGCCCACCCTTGCACTGGGCTTATATGTACAAACTGCTGCCTGATGGGTGTCCAATCTCAGGTCCTCTCATTTACATGGCAAATCTTTTATTAACTGAGCCATCTCTCACCAACTTCCTTAAAGTTTTAATCATTTCTCAACATCCTCCAGAACTTAAGCCTAGTGCCTGGAAATCTGTTGATAATGCAACCACTGCCATATTCTACCAAGCTCTATTGTAGAAAACAGATGAGCACTAAACAGATAAGATTAATGACTTCAAACGCTCTGGCCCCTTAAGTGAACTCATCAAAAGACACACAGCACAATAACCAACTACCTATAGATGCTCCACAACAGTCTAATCATATTGATTTTATGCCGATTCTTTAAAACTTCAATCACTATTTTTCTCATCTTCGAAGTGTCACTTGAGGGGAGAAAATTGAGTTGTGAGAAATTTAAGAAATTATCTTGAGCCTAAAACTGCAGCCACCCTTAACACGTCAAAGTAAGGGAGGGAAAGCCTGGCACTGTATCTGTCATGGGGTGGGCTATCTCATCAGTCAAACCTCCCAGACATAGAGGTCTGTGGATGGGACATTTACACTTCTGACATATACATGGTTTAAGGTTCACACTTGACTTTCTTGGGGCCGAGGGAGACAAAGAGTCTCTCTGTATAGTGCATGCTAACTTTGAACTCACAATCTTCCTGCCTAGAGTCAAGTATAATAGAAGTCCCAGCTACTCTGAAGACTGAAGCAAGATGACTGCTTGAGCCTCAAATGTTTGGGGCTAATATGAGCAACATCGTGGCTTAGATTGGAAGGCTCCTCACAAACTATGTGTTCAGCTAAGTGTTTGCAGCACTTGATTCCCAGCTTTGTGATGCTCTTTGGGAAGTTTGTGGAACCACTGAAGATGAGATCCTGCTGGGGGAAAAGGATCACTTTGGGTGGGGATGGAGGTTTATAACCCTTTATTGGTTCCAGCCCTTTCACTGTCTGCTTCCTGAGCTACTGAGATGTGAACAGATGCCTCATGTTCCCACTGCCAGCTTCCCCACCTGATAGACTATATCTTCTCTATACCATGCTCGCTTAAGTTGTGTTTGGCCAACATTCTGTCACATCAATGAGGGAAAAAAAACCATGTAGCAATAGAACACATAGCAAGATACCTGCTCAAAACAAATACTGTCTCGCATGTAGAACCTACATTTAAATATACATTTACATATATCAACATAGATGCATGATGCAAAAGGAAAGATATTTTTCTGGAGGCAATTTTTAACATCAATTAAGAGATGATGTGTCTGTGTTCCTAGACTAAGTATATTCTACTCCTGAGCCAGAGTGGCTTAGAAAAGTGAGAAAATAAATAATCCTCCTAAATTATAAAGGTAAATTGTGAGCCAGCTAGAATCTTGGTCATTTTAGCCTTATCAGACATGTGCTATTTTATTTGTTCAACATGCAATTTCCAGTATGTGATCTAGAACTTAAGAGAGACATTTGGATGATAAATCGTATCCTGTGGTTTGTAAATGAAGATGAAAAGTGCTGGCCGTGGAGTGCTTGAAGGTGATAGGCCCAGTCCCCAATACTAAAGAAAGAAAGAAAACGAAAGCAACATTGAGCATTTGAGACAATATAGTAGTTGGTTGTACCCACTGCCTGAACTCAAAAATCTCATGTTACATCTGGCTCCAACAAGCACTTTTATCTGCATATGCTGTGGCCTCCAGTAACCACAATACAGACCTTACCAACCTGTCTTTAGTCAGAAACTAAAATCTTTCAGCATCTCAGAAACCCAGATGCACCCAAGGGGTTAAGTCATAGTGATTTGGGTCAAGCTTCCTGGGCCTCTTGTGACACACAGCATCAAGGAAGATGGTGATCCAAGGCTCGCTCCTTCCTTCATGGTGAGGAGGAGGCTGGCAAAAGGCCAGAATGGGAACTACTTACAGGGGCGATGAGAACTGAAGGGAGAACAATGGAGGAGGAAAGATAAATAGCACATCTTCCTGCCCAGAAGCAGAATTAGCCGATGAGAACAATGGAGGAGGAAAGGTAAATAGCACATCTTCCTGCCCAGAAGCAGAATTAGCCGATGGACACAGGAGCTGCTGTGGGGATGCAGATGGGACTTGGAAGCAGGAGGGGCTGTTTACAGAGGAGGAAGAGAGCAAGGAGAGAGGGTGAAGGTCACAAGAGGGTGGCAGAGGGCAATTATGAACAAAGCACAATGATTTACAACTGTGACAATTACATCATGACACATGTTATTTTACACAATGCTATAAAATTAACTTTAGAATGCAACGCACAGACATGAATTTCACTACAAATTACCAGAACGGCTATCTCTCCAGGTTTAGACACACTTCCCTTTGAGGGCCATGACAACATAGAGCTTAGCCTTGTCATTTCTGCTCTTCTCTCCTTGATTATGTCCTCCATTTAACATATTTTCTCCATGTGTCTCAGTAGGGTCTTGAGTTACCGGAGAGGTCCTCTCAGGACAGCCCTGTGTCGGCTGAGCTCTAAACTGGACCCTGAGTTTCAGGGAGCTCCAAGAGCTATGCATGTGGACACACAAAGTGCTTATGGACTTCCTGACATTCAGAAAAAAAGCACAGATAATACAGAAGCACACCCAGGAAAGTCAGAGTTAAAACTCAGAGAGCCCAGACAACACCTTGCAAAGATGTGCAGAATAGCCCTGCTCCAGCAAAAGCCATCAGACCCTGTCTGCCGGTGGCTCTATCACTATTTACAAACCAGCCTAAGCTCTTGTCAAGTACCTGTGTCTAAAGTGTGGACTCTGGCTTGACAAAGCATTTTATTAACTGATTTCAGCAGCACATAATGAGCTTGAAGGGCTTACCTGCTTGTCCCCGGAGGTGCTGGCTCGAGGTGGATGTCAGCTTACAGCAGACCATGAAAACATAGGCCAGAAGCAGCCAGTGTGACAGCAACACCCACTTAGCACAGACTCTCATCCTGGGGAGAAACAAAGGCCCAGTCAGCAGACAGGGGAACAGAGAGGGACTGATGAAGAGGCTTGACACCTGACTTCATCCTCCCTCCCCCAAGGACACTGCGAAACCATCAAGTTTCAATTTGCCCTGAGCATAGACCCTGCTCCCAATAAATGCCTTTCATAATTAAGAGTTCTCTGAGTTAACACCACACATTGATGAAAGTCTGCTTAGGAATCTCCAAGGAACAGCTAAAGATGTCTCTGATAAAGCCTGTGCCATATTCTACCATATCTCAAAAATGTAGATGCAACAAAGTTAGGGCCATTTTCAGAGGGCATACATAGGCCCTCTGTGTCTGAATAAACACAAGAAAAGTGTGCATGTGTGTGGTCCAAGGACTTTGGAGTTTTCTATCTGTTTATTAAGACCCTCTAGTCCAGAAGTGACTCACAGTCCGTTACACAAACCTCAGAATGAGGTGGAGAAAAACAACCAGCCACTATTAAAAAAAAAAAAAAAAAAAAAATCATCTCAGGTATAGGTACTCACAGCTTAATTTCAGGATTCAAGAGTCTAAGAGCATTACTGAGCTCAAAGTCATCATTGTGTATTTAATGAGTCCAAGCTAGCCTGGACTATGGAGGGAAGGCCTGTCACCAAAAACTGGGACAAACACAAGTCAAAATAAATTGCCTTATATGCATGGCCTGTATCAAAAGAGCTCGCTAAGATAATTCTGTTTATGATTAGCTATACCCTCTATTCTAAAACAAAATGACAAACAAAAGGACCATCAGGGCCTAAAAAGATGGCTCAGTAGGGACGCCAGTGGTTGTGAAAGATGAAGACCTGAATTGGTACCTCAGCATCCAAGAAAAAAGACAGATGTGCCACACACAACTGTAACCACAGTGCTGTGGAGGGACAGAGATGGAAGGCTAGTTGGGCTTGCTGGCTGTCAGCCTATGGTAAAGGACATCTAGTGTCTTCCCTCTACTAGCATGCACACAAGCACACATACTTGCACATTCATAAGAACATGGGCCACACACATGTACAGCACATGTGCATGCATACATGTACACACGTGTGCACCTACACACACTCACAAGGATAAAGGACAATCAAATGTTTTATTCTGACTTCCTACTTTTATGACTTTCTAAACTTTGTAAGAAAATTAAAGTTGATTTTTCTTCTACTCTGACATTTAAAACAACCTTTTCAAAAAAGAAATGTGTGCATGTGCGTGTGTGTGTGTGTGTGTGTGTGTGTGTGTGTGTGAGAGAGAGAGAGAGAGAGAGAGAGAGAGAGAGAGAGAGAGAAAAGGGGGGACAGAGAGATGTGAATACAGATCCCCTGGAGCTGGAGTTACACGCAGTTGTGAGATCCTATGTATATACCAGAAACTAACCTTGGGTAAGATTAGCAAACACTCTTTTCTCTCCAGCCTCTCAACTGACTTGTGGAGCAAAGACAAAGCATTTGCTATGTGCTTGCTAGAGTCTGCATAGCACATATATAGTGTCTGCTACCACAATGGACCAAGGAAGACTTCTCTATATACACTCCTGCCTTAGAACTCTGCAGATTGATTCCCAGATTCCTGAATGTCCCTCCCACAAATCAACATTTGCCTACAACCTACACACTTGCTACATATTACCCAGTGCACACCTTTTGTACAACCACACACCTCCTGAATAGTATACTTCCTGTATAAATTCACACCTCCTAACCACACACCTCCCATACAAACACACACATCCTTTGTAACAAGCAGCACTCCTCTTCTACTGCACTCCCCTTGTAGAAGTGCACATCTCCTGTACAACCACATATTTCCTGTATAACCACCACCTCCTCTATTACCTCACACTTCCTCCACATCCCTTCTGTACAACCATGCACCTCCTTACACCAGCATGCTTGCTCTACAAGCTCACACTGCTTTGAGGTACCCACAGACTTTCTCTTTAACCACAAAGCTGTACAACCATACACCTCCTACAATAACCCCACTCCTGTAAACTGCAGCCTTCTGTACAAATACATTTCTCCTGTATACTTTAAAAATCATCCCTAGAGTAGTTGAGATTCTCCAAATGATGTAAATACCACAGCAATAGCTGCCTTTCTATATTATCTGAGAAATACTGAGAAGAAAAATATCTGTATATGTTGATAGATATGAAATTCTTTACAAATATCTTTGACTGGCAGTTGGTAAATTTGAGAATGCAGAGTCCATGGTACAGTGAAGTGACTTTATGAAAAACATAAACACTCTTGGGCAGAAGATAAACCTGACAGGTGGGAATGAATCACCATTTTAGTAACACTCCAGGAGAAAAATCCCTCAAGGAAGCTCATTGCCAGCCAACCCAGAGATGCCTAGAACCATACCTGTTATTCAAGCACTAGGGAAATGAAGGCTAGAGGGTCAGACAGAAGTTTTCAATCACCCTCCCCTAAATAGTGAGTTCAAGGCTATCCCAGATTATAAAAGATGCTGTCTCAAACAACAAAAGATCAAATATTATATGTCCGTTCTTTTTGATTCCCTTAAGTTAGACATAACTGATAAACCATAACATCTCAAATAGCATAAGGTTCACATAGTGGTTTCTTTGGAACCTGTCAACCTGCTCCAGGGCTTAGGTCCCCCTTACACATGTGCACTGTAGCAGAGAAGATGGACACTGTATTTTCGTACTGACCCTCCAAAGCAGAAAGGGGACAAGTTTCTCTCTAAGCTGAAGACTTCTAAAGTAAATGACTTAGCAGTTGACAGTAAATGAAAATATGAGCTTGGTTCCAAATTGTTTGTCTAGCATTGGGTCTTCTGGTCATTGGTAGAGATTAGAGTTATGGGTTCAGTTTCCCATCACCCTGGACCAGGAGATGAAGGGGGGAAAACAAAAGGTTAAAACTGGGCATGTCCTCAGCTAGAGGCCCAACTGGGAAAATGTCCTTAAACTTACCGAGATTGCCCAGGAGCTCTCTCAGGCCCGAAAGATTTGATGGGTGGAGTCTCTCAGCCCTTTCCCAGGTATAACTATTCTTTCAAATACATCAGTCTCGTTTTAGGGTTCACCTAAATAATGTAGCTGGACAGAGGACAAGTAACCTCCATTGACTCCAAATCAATTATCTAAAATGTCAGTCACATTTGCAAAACCCTTTGCCCTATGCTTGGGACCAATCCACAGAAGTGAATCACTCTTAAACATGGAACGTCCCACACTCAAAAAGGAACTGCACCTGGCTTCTCAAAGTGCAAATGCTGGGCTGCCTTGGTCATCTGCTCAGTGTCTCTGGTCCAAGCATATATGTAACCAGTCTCCTACATTCACTTCCCTCTGCTTCACATTATCCTGAATGGTCTCTATTTTCCTGTTGAATCCAAAAAAGTCCCCCAAATATGAAGACCAAGGAGAGAGATTCCCTATCCTAGGCCAGGGTCCTGTGGTCATATTCTTACAGGAATTGTTCTAGATACCAGGTTCCTCTGCTAAACAAAATTTCTGAGTGCCAGGCGTGGTGACACATGCCTCTAACCAGCAATAGGAAAGCAGAGGCAAGGAGTTAGTTCTTTGTGAGTTCAGGGCCAACATGATCTTCATAGTAGAACACTCTTTCCACATTATCACCCCAAAGATACTTTGGTTTCCAGAGAAATGTCAGGGCTAGGTAGCAAGGGTGGACCAGGAAGTTATTCAGACATAATTCGGTGTTTTCTCTTCTTCTCAGGGAATGTTCCAGAAGATCTTACACATTCAAATGACTTTATTTCAAAGATAATGCTAAAATGGAAAGAATGACAACTTTTTTTTTTCTTCAAAGACAAGGCTTCTCTGTGTGACAGTCCTGATTATCTAGAAACCTGCTCTGTAGATCAAGCAAGCCTCAAACTCAGAGATCGTCCTGCCTCTGTTTCTTGAGTGCTAGCGTTAAAGGTGTGCACCACCACCACCCAGCTTGACAATTATCCAAAACTTTTAATGTATTTTTAAATGCTTTTAGAAAGCCTTATAGACTCTTGGCTACTAAAACCATTTTAATTATCTTACCTTGGAACGTTCACAAGGTGTGTGCTGTTCCAGTCAAATGGTTACTCCAAAATGTCCCGCAGAGTAGATGCAAATACTCCTTTGTATTTGGAGTTCCTTTGTAGATGGAACCAACCATATCAGTAACTCCTCAAAATTTCTTCTGTTTGAAAAACCTGTCTCTAAAGGACACAGAAAGAAGAGAATACAGGTATCAATTAGCATTTAATATTTTTAGGAATAAAATAATACTGTCTACCATGACATCTGCAGCAGGCCCATGAATGAACAAACTCATCTTCATAGATAGCCAGGGGACACTGAGGTTCAATGCTAGTTTATACAATATAGACAATTTTATCTTTGTTTTGTATGTAGATAAGTGTGTTGGTATTTGTGCATATATGTAAGCAGGTATGCATGTATGTGTGTCCATGCATGTAAGCAGGTGTGAATGCATTTGCACACATATGTGTAAAACGATGTGTAGGAATGTGCGTGCATGTCCATGTGGATGCCAGAGGACAACCTCAGGTGTTATTGCTCTAGTGTCGTCTTCCTTTGGGTGTTTTTAGACAAGGTCTCTCATTGGCCTGGAAGTACCTGAGTAGGCAAGACTGGCTAGCCAGGAAACCCACCGCCTACCACATCTGTCTTCACCTCCCCAAAGCTATGATTACAAACACCATGCTACCCAAAGAAGCTTTTTATGTGGAAGCGGGGTGGGGGGATGTTCTCTTTGTAACCCTGACTGTCCTGGAACTGACTCTGTAGACCAAGCTAGCCTCAAATTCACAGAGATTCACCTGCCTCTGCCCCCAGAGTACTAGAATTAAAGGTGTGCGCTGCTGTTACCCAGAAAAGGTTTTTATTTTTGTAGTGTTGGTTCAGGGGATTTATGATCTCCCCAATACAATACAATACAATACAATACAATACAATACAATACAATACAATACAATACAATACAATACAGATTTAAAATAGAATTGTCCTCACCAAAACAGCCATTCAACTTTTGCCAGAGGGACCCAAATCATTTTAAGATACACAGTTTTCCAGTCCTCATTTCACTGACCATTGGACAAAAACAAAATTTGAGACAGTCCAAAGAGAATGTGAAAGCTCACAGAATAGGTCGTGGTTAGCCTGAAGATCTGCTAGATCTTAGTGACTGACACCTGGGGTGACTCTGGACCATCTTTAAGGCTCCTTTTGAAAAAATATCAATGGAAAACACAAAAAAGTTCTTTTCAACATGTCATCACATCAAATTATAAAAAATCCAAGTAAGTCCATAGTTGATACTCAACACCCCAAATGCACAAGAACTTTTCCACCTAATAGAATCATGAAAGAGAGAGTGAGAGAGAGAGAGAGAGAACTGAGTGATCCAAGTGCCAGAAAAATTCCAGTGCTCAGTGTTTTGTGAGCATGCACAAAGTTCTGGACTCAGTCTCCAGTACTGCTTAAAATTAAAAAACACAATTCCAAACACAACATCTGAAAAACAAAATGGACCCTAGAATGTACCACCTTGCACACTGCCAAAGAAATATACCCCTCCCCACTGTACAGAGAAAAACTAATGGATATGGTACTTAATAAATACAGTCTTGCAAATATCAACAGTTTTTGAAATGCCACCTCACTACTTCGGAATCTTCATGAATCTATTACAAATGCACCACCAGACCCAAGTGAGATTATTTCTCTTCTTTAGGTAATTCAAAGGTAATTCCCTCAGTTTGATGAGAGAATCTTTCAAGTGAGGAACTTCAAGACCAATTCCTTTGAGGATCATGGGAAACAAAGAGGGTGCCAGGAACAATCCACTCCACAGAAGGAAAATGTCTTTGAACAGCTGCATAAATATGAGTTACTCCGGATGCTCAAGTCCCAGGTCTTCCACCTTTCTGAAGGATCACTGTTGTCATGTCCACCCAGGGGCATGACATGACCTTCTGCTATTGGGAAGTCATGCATCACATAATCTATCAGAGATAACTCTTCACATACTGGAAACAAAAGTGACCTTTCCTGGCTAATATTCATCTTCTTTTCTTCACAAAGAAGGAACCACTGAGCGTTTGTTTTCAATTCACTACAAAAATGTGTTGTCAGTGAAGAGACATACATCTAGCATACTATTAGCATAGTTCACGTGCCAGACAAGGTACAAGAGTTCAATCTTAGAAATACAAGGTGACTAATTCAGTCAGATTTTTCTGTACCTTGGGCAAGTTCTGAAAAACGATGCACTATGATCAAACCTCCAAATTGCCATGCATGACCCCCAAGTATCCACTAGGGGTCGCGCCAACCACAACACAGTTGTTTTTGGAATCCAGGCTGGTCTCAAGCTTACCATGAGGACCTTTAACTTGAGATCCACCTGCCTCCACATCCCCAGTGGACACAAACATGCACCAAAGCCAGTTTTATGTGGTGCTAAGGACCTTTCTATGCTTGCTCAGTAGACACTACCGAACAAGCAAGCCTTGCCTCGTGCTAACCCACCATTGCTGTCAGTCAGCTCCGCAGCTAATTTATTTTTAAAGAGGTTTCAGAATTCTCTGTGATGAAAGACACTGCCCACATCGAGACTAAGATGTTTAAAAATGTTTTACGGTGTCTGGTCATTCTCAGAATGCACTGAATAGACAGAGGTGGCATTTGGATGCCTGGCTGTTCTTTTCATCTCTCACCTGACACGGTGGCATTATACAGAGACTGCATGTTTTTTCACAAGAGAGGAGAATGTCTATTCATGTTTCTCAACACTGAGAAACTTTGAGGTTTCCAGGCCGAAGAAACTACTCCTCAGATGTTTAATTTATTTCCGTGTTACACAGCAAAGAATGTTGCCTGCCCTTGATTTCTTATCAAGGAAATAGAGAGGCTGTGCCTTTCCATTCTCTTGATCTTCCCGTTAGCTGGGTGAGCTCTCAAGGGAGTGATCCTCTTGTGCAGCACCGCCTCTAGCATGCACGCCGATCTCGATCCCATGCATTTCCTTGGTCTAAAAACCTATGCTGCTGACAGGCATCAGTTCCCTTTTCTAGTGACGAGTTGGAGTGGCCTGACACCTGGATCCCATCCAGAAAAAATCTCAGACAAACTCAGGTGTTAGGGGCATTTGGAACATAGACATTCTGCTTTTCTTAAGAAACTTAGCCAGATCCTAAAACCAGCACTCATCCAAAGAAAGAGTAAGAATTATTCCAAGTAAAGAGGAAGCTACAGCATACAGTGCATCTCAAGCAAGGAAAATGAATTCCTTGTCATTCCGAGGATGAGCCGTGTACAACCAAACAGCTCTAAAGGACATTACTCTGACAATTACAAAATCTAAATACAGATTTAAATTACAATGTTGAATAAACTTCTAGACTCCTTATTTTTACAATATTGCAGTTCAAAAAATGTCTTTCTTATTGGGAAATATGCCCTGAGATATTAAAGAATAAAGAGATAAATATCTCCGATTCATTTCAAATAAATCCACAAGAAAGAAAGAGAGAGAGAAAGAAAGAAAGAAAGAAAAACAGGGGGTACAGGCAGGAGGGAGGGAGGCAGGGCCTGAGGGAAGAATGAAGGGGTGAGTGAATGAATGAGAAAGTACAAAACTACTGGAGAAGGATGGGTAGAGAGTACATGGGAGAGCTTTGTACTATTCTCTCAAGTTCCCATTGTCAGAAACATCAAAATAAGGAACACAGTTGAAAGGCTTCCATTTATCAGATATGCTAACAATGATTGACACCAATGTCTTCCCTAAGCAATATGAGTTCATAGCTTGAACAAAGCAGTTGATCCTCCAAACCCCAAAGGAGGCCTGCCTGTTTTATAATTTAAAACTCTTACTGGGCCGGCAAGATACTTCAGTGGGCAAAAGGCTAAGGCTGATAACCTGAATATGATCTCTGGAACCCACACGGAGGAAGGAGAGAACTGGCTTGTCTTCTGACCTCCATGTACATGCTGTGATACATGAATACATGCATACATACATACATATATAATACATACATACCCATACACATTATATAGATATGGATTTATATTGATATGTATATATCAATATTGATCAATAGAATAATATAGTGGTATTTAAATAAATAATTTATACTGCTAGGCATATTGAAATATACATGTCTTCAGTACTAGCACTGAAGAAATGGAGATGGAGGATGACTAGTTCAAGGTCATCCTCACCACATAAGGCACTCCTGGCCAACCTGGGTTACATGACAGTTTATCTCTCTAGTCCCTGTCCCCTGTCCCCATAAAAACACAGATTCTTACACAGGATCTACTGTAGACCAAACATCCAAATGTTGCATTAAAATTTTAAAATATTAAGCCCTACAAGATATAATGATGCACATTTTTTTTTAATTCTAGCCACTTGACAGGATAAGACAGGAGGATCCAAGATTCCAAGATTCCAGGCTAGCTTTGACTACATGAGACTCTGTGTTAAAACAAAATTAGAATGGATTTGAGGTCAGTTCAGTGGCAGATCATTCTTCTAGCATAACTAAAGCACACCAACCCCTACCCACTGCTGCAAAACAAACAAGTAAATAGGCCTCCATTTAAAATTGGGGCTTATTTGTATCTCCTTATAGCCTAGAAAGAACCAGAAACTCATCAATGTCACTCAGCTAGGAAGTTCATGACCCAAGATTCCATCCTAGCCACCTGGCACCAAGATGCCAAAAGTTTGAAATCTACTAGACTATGCATGTAACTGGTATTTTCCCAAAATATGTGTTGCTCTTCCATGAATTTAAAGTGCATTAAAAATCAAATCAGTTTTCCTTGACATCTGAAGACAGAACCTATGACCTCTGGAACTTGGTCTGCACAGCAGACCCTGGATTGGGTCTATGGTGGTTTACACTGAGTCCTACACATCAGTTCTGCTTTGTCTTAATGCTGGAAGACAACAGATTGATTAAAAGGTAGTGAGCTCCACAACCTGAGTGAAGGTGAAATCTGCAAGAATTGTGCAGGTTGTAAGGATCTGAGTCACCACTTTATCAAAGGTGTGAAAGTAGCTGCACTTCTGACCAGAACTCTAGAACATTTCAGTGGAAATACAGCAGAGCTGAGTGGCATATACGAAGACCAAATTACATCTGTTGGCTTCTGTGAAGGAATCCAGCACCAAAACAAAGCAAAAATAAGTAAGTGAATAAAAGGACTTTTTTTCTGTTCATGTGCTTGTATTTGTTACCTGACACAGTCCCGTTCAGAAGATTTTTTCAAGAATCTAGCAAGGCAGAATCTGGCTTAGTTACAAGTAAACAGTCCGAGTTGCCTCCCACTGGCCACTGATGGGGAAAGTCCCCAAGGGCCTCTTGCATCAGCCCTAGAGTGGTAAGGACACAATCACTAGCTGTTTACAGAATCACCACCAGATCTGCTCTGACCCCCACGTATCTACTCGGATGGCCCTGTGGATTCTATTCACAGCCCTTGGGCACCAGGTGCAAGGCAGAATGGTGCTCAGTGCTGTTTAAGAGGCAAGAGGCTGCACAGTCTCCAAGCATGACAAATCACTTTTCTGCACTTGTTCCACTCAAGACCAAAGATGATGGATGTGGAAAAACAGTTCATACATACACAACCTCAGTTTGGGGAGCCTAAGGGGGGGTCTTATGAGTGGAAGTGGAGGTAAAAAGACAGTCTCATAAGTGACAGTCTGTCTCACCAACAACCACCAGACACTCTGGAAGGGAACCTGTTGACACAGAAGGACCCATCAGTTCTTCAGACAAAACCTAGGAAGACTGTTTCCCATTTCTAGTTGCTTAAGAAACAACGGCATTGAATGCCTTTGCTAGTCAATCTACAGCCACATTTTCACATGGCCAGTGAAAACTTTCTCTGGCAAATTAATTCTGAAAAAAAAAAAAAAAAACAGGAATTAATACGCTCCCTAGGCTAAAGCACATGCTGGTAAAAGTTGCAGGTCACCAGTGGTCTTGACCAGTGTATTGCAAGAGGTATCACACGGCTGAATGTTCCACCAAGCTCTCATTTATGATTATCGTATGATGCATGGAATTACTTTGCCATTAGCGTGTGGGTATCAGCTACATTAACCTAGCCTACTTTTCTTACAAATATGTGGTAGAGCATGCCACAAATTGCCATTTTATGGCTTCTCTCAAAACATCAATGAAGAATTTACTACTGGATTATTTTACAACATACTAAAGTACATTGTAAATGAGCCATTAAAGACAATAAGTGTGTCTATTAAAAATTAAAGAATTTTATAAATGCATTTTAATTTCACATGTTATCAATACTTTCTGTTCTGAATGATGGGGTAGAGTTCTTAAGGAAGGCTCTTCTAATTGGAGCTAAACTAAATTAATTAAATATACATGCCAAGTCCCTATATGACTTCCACTCTAATTTTAAAACCTGAGAAATTCCTTCTAAGTACAGTATCTTCATCTCCAAGAGGTGATATTCCTTTCTAAGGCAGACAGGACCAGAGCCTTCATTTCCTTCCTGGAGAAAACACCCTTTAGCTTTCAGGGGACTATGAAGAACACAAAGCACTCATTGTGAGCCACAGTGCTGCAGTGGGAGTCAGAACACATGAAACAGAGAAATCTGAGGAGTTACATAAAATAAAATGCACTCACGAAATTCAGTGTCATCCAGCACAGCTGCAACAGCTCAGCATCCAACTGAAATAGTCAGGTCTGGGGCTGAGCAAATATGACCGGTAATGGCCATTTGGCCATAAATCTCTCAAGACCCAATTATCCTCACTGCAGAGGCTTGGTTCCTTTTAATTAGACTAGTCTATAATTGGAAATGTTGCTCTCATTTCTCATTTTTTAAAAATAATCAAAACAGAGTGACAAGGATTTTAGCTACCACCATAAAAGATCAGTACAGCATATTGGGGGTGGGCTGTGGGCTACCAAGCTCTGAACTTAATCTAAAAACTATTTGATGTGATATGAACTAACTTCAGTGTCAGGAATATCCACAACACAGAATAAAGCTGCAATACCTTTAACAGAACTCCTGCTCCTTACTGGAGGGAGAGGGTGGGGTGGCAGGCTGCTGACAAACCAACATGTGGCCTCCTCAGGACAGGATGATGTGTTATTGCCTTCCCATAACCCAATCTCCAGAACAGCTGTCACACATATCACAATACTTAAATATGGGTTGTTTGTAAGGGTAGCCCCTCCAAAAGAAGGAAGGAAGGAAAGAAGGGAGGGAGGGAGGAAGGAAGGAAGGAAAGAAGGAAAGAAATAAATGGCCATTTGACCACAAGGCTTCTCCAAACTTCTGTCAGTTAATAGAATTTGACTAAGAGCCCAATGAAGAGCCTTCCAGCCTTAGCAACTGATACACAGAGCATCATTTAAGGTCAGTACTATGTAATTTGGCTTGAAAGACAATGGTCTCAAATTCAGCCACAGCAGGATGGCATGGCAAGACAAAACCCATTCCAAGCAACATAAGCTGCTTTAACCCAGGAATAGGGTAAAGGCTTGTTAAGGCTTACTCTAAACCTCGATTCAACTTTAAAATTGTCTTTTGTTAATCAAGAGGGCCCTCTTGTGGACAAAGAAAGAAACTCTATTGCCTGCTAACGTTAACTGCCAATCTATACTTTTATTATAAAACATTTAATGTTTAATAAATCCACATTTGCAAAACAGAATAAAAATCATCCCTAAATGAAAACGGGATGTAACTTAAATAACAATACCACAGTAAATACTTTATTTTAAAGTTAAATCAATAAGTAACAGCCTATAAATGAAATGGCAATTATTTCTACCAATTTCTACTCATACTAAATGCAAGTGCCACTGGATGCGGTAATTTTTGCTTCTCTGTGGCACCTTTAAAACATAACCTCAGTGACAGTATATCAGAATACTCTAAATACCCATATGTACTGACAGTGGACTTGATTCATGCACTGTGCAAGGGCGTGTTAGAGAGATTAGGAACAAAACAAATTCCTATCTCCTCAAAAACAACCATCTAACTGGAGACTACACACTTGCTTGGAGCAGCTGAAGGAGTGATCAGTTGAAATGAGGGTGTCTGGGGGGAGCGAGAACTAAGGCTTGAAGTTCAGCAAGGCCCTCAGAGATAAAAGGACAAAAAAAAAGATGGCCACAGGGGAGGAGTCAGAATGGCTTGGGTATTGGGTGGTCACTTTGAAGGGCAACGATGTCTTGGTTCTGGTTTGAACTGGAGTAGAGAAGGCAGGGACTGGTAAAGCCTGTGGGGGCAGGCTGTACTGAAGGCACAGTCCTCTGCATCCCATCAGTGGGCAAGAGACCACTTCTATATGAGTCCCTCAGCAAGCATGCTAGAGTGGTTCTCCCTACGAGAGCCTGTGCCCTGTGCACAGAGGAGAGAGTTGCCCTGGAAGGCAGGCAGCTTGTGTCTCAGTACAAGGAGACATGCCATCTTGTAAACAAGCTGAGTGAGGTCACTGCTTGTGAGAGAGTGAAGTGGGAGAAAAACAGAAAGAGGCTTAGCTTTTCACAAGAGCGTTTCAACTGCTGGATGGAGAAAAAAGAAGCCCGCCCACGAGGAATGAGTCAGAAACTAAGAAACCATTGTGGTTCAGGTAAGGGATAGTGACAGCTTGGAGCAGGGTGGTGGCAACAAAGCCAAAGAAAAGCTGATGCTCTGAGCAACACAGAGCCTGGCACATGGATGGGACATGGAGGGCTTATCATGTCTAAGAGACAGCTCGCTCCTGGGTGACTAAGTCAGAGAACTTCTGAGACTGTGCTACAGAGTATGTGGGTAGTTTGTGAGTGCTAAGTGACTGAAGAAGCAGGACATCGCCTCCTGTGGTGATAGATATTTAATAAAATTAATCTGGAAGTCACAGTTCATCACAGAACTGAGCCTAGTCAGGGAGTGATGACCCACACCTTTAATCCTAGCCTTAAGAACTGGAAAGAGGAAGTTAAGAGAGCTGGGCAGAGCAAGAGAAGAGGGCTTCTCAGCTTTCCCAGAGACTTTCCTTTTCTTTCCACTGAGGACTCAGAGGCATTCAGTTGGAAGATTCCTGGAGATAGACCTGAGGAGTTAGTTGGCTGGGTGGCTGTGGTTTGTTTCTGATATTCCAGCTTTTCCCCAATATCTGGCTCCAGGTTTTCATTATGTGCTAACTAGAATTTGTGCAATACCCTCCCTGCCCCTTCAACCCTTCATTTACTTTCTCTAGGACCACAGTCTGTCTCACAGTCTATCAGCAGACCTACTTATGACCTCAAGGCACGAACCACACCACCCAGCTGATTTTAAGTGCATAGCAAGATCTCAACAGATGAACAAGGGGATGGGTTTGACAAGCTGTCTGAGCAGAGGGTACCAGTGAAGCCCTAACTCAATGCTAAGGTGGGAGTCCTCCTACATGCCTGTTGAATACCATTCCCTTGAAGCAAAGGCAAACCAGTAAGCTACCCACAGGGCTGAAGCTCTGGGCCAGGGTGCCAGAAATACTGGCTTTATCTAATGGATATTTTCTATCACATAGCGGAATATTTTCTCCCTTGACTTTTTTACCAGGATGCTCAGAGTCAGTTTTACAGTCTGTTTCCAGGAAGTGAGTGGGGCCTTGGTTCTCCCTTCTCTCTCTTTCTCCTTTTATCTGAATATTCTCCCAAATCTGCTTTGATGGAGACATTCATCAACAAGACACTATATGCATTCATTGATTCAAATTCAATGCATAGTAATCATATCCCTCCACTGACACCCCTTGTCTGTACCCACCCCACCCCACAAGACAAAATGTCCACCGTGGCTATGAGTGGACAAAGAACTATTCCCAAATAACAAAAACTGCTGCAAAATCTATGCTGTACAGGACATGCAAGCCAAGGGTCCCTCATAGGATACAGCAGTAAGACTGTGAAGGCTGTGACAGGGGCCTGGTAGGCTTTGGAGGAAGGTAAATAAGGACCTGTGGAAGGAAGCCCAGTGCTCATGGTCTAGAGAGCAAGAAGAAGACACAATGAGCAGGGGACAGGATGGAGAGGACTCCAAGGACACATGTTTAATGGCCTCTACAGAGATCAATCTTGGCAACTTCTAATCAATAACCAATCACCTTCTGCAAGATTAATTTCAACATGCTATGTATGATGCAGAAAAAATGTTCACGAGCCTTAGAAAACACTGTGATGCCCTAGCAGATGTATCACATATTATTTAAGAAGAATCCAGCATTATGTGTGTGTGTTCCTTTGGGCTTGGATAGCTGGTCCTCAAGTTCCATATTCCTCAGTCTTTCCATGTTATCATCATTGAATCCCTGCACACTCAACTTTCTTCAGGATCTGGTGCACTTGACTTTGTAGGTTTTGTAACATACTCGTGGGAGCCAGGGATGATGGCTCAGTGGGTGGAACACTTGCTGAATAAACTAGAGAACCTAAGTGTAGATCCCCAGCACTTGTATAAAAGCCAGGTAGGGCACGCATACCTGTAACTGCAGAGCTGGAAGATACTGGGGTCAGAGACAGCCAGTGTAGCCAAACTGGTGGGTTTCAGTTTCTGTGAGAGATCCAGACTCAAAAATAAATAAATAGCCAAAGAGCAATAGAGAAAGATATCTAACAGCACCTTCTGACCTCTACACACACACACACACACACACACACACACACACACACACTACTCTCATGCCCACACCTACAGCCACAAATTATAATATTATAATACTTGGGAAAGCCAGGTGCAATGTCACAAGTTTGAGGCCAGCCTTGACTATACAGTGGGTTCCAGGACAGTCTACACTGCAGGTTAAAACCCTGTTTCATAAAACAAAAGAACAGGAGGACTGGTTGTATGGCACAAGTACAGTGGACATAGGTAGCTGTCACTAAGCCTGATGACCCAAGTTTGAGCCATAGGACCCTCATGGCAGAAGGAGAAAGCATGTCTAGCAACTTGTTTTTTGAGCGCCACACACACACACACACACACACACACACACTCTAAATAAATAAATGTAATTTTAAGGGAAAAAACTTACAAAGAACAATAACAACAAAAGCCAAAATTCAGCTTTGCTGAATCTCCAAAGGGAACCACAGTAAATCACGCACCTAAAGGGTTAAGGAGCATCTACTTCAGGAATTGCAAGCCTTTTATTTGAAGTATGTAGGCTGCCCCTTCCCTTAGACAGCTCCTAGTCACGTAAGCTAGCCCTATCACCATCCATTCTGTATTCTGTACTAGCCTCAAAGTTAACCAATAGATGATGTAATTTCTATGTAAGACATCAACTTGTCACAAAAGTGCCAGGAAACAGTTGCAGAATGCTTTTTGGATGAAAACATAAAAAATAAAAAACCACAATTTGTCCTGTGCAGAGTCCCATCGTTTCAAGTGCCTTTTGCAGCTACTCTCCTGTAATGTATTCCAACTTGCAAGTGTAGAAATGGCCTCATTATCCCCACAGAAGTCCTTCAGAAAGTTTATTTCAAAGCAAGCACCTCAGAAAGTTAGCCCACAGTTGGAAAACGCACACTAGAAATACGCATGGCCCAGGAAAGCAACATGAGCTCCACTCCATGGCTGTTACTTCAAGGAGGAACCCAGGAGAGTCTGAGGCCAGCGGGCTGCTGAGCGAACAGCTGTTAGAAAGGGGAGGTGAAGTCTCTAAGAACGTCAGGATAACAAGGGTCAGAGGCCCGAGAACAAAGGGACCCCTGTCATCCTGAAAGAGGCAAAGAAAATAAGCAAATGTTAACAAAGAGATTCATAAAAAGCTCGGAAGTGACTGTGGTGCCAGCTAGGATAAAAAGGCCAGTGACAATGAAGAGAAATTATTAGTATCAATGGGGCCTTGGTATATGTCCCCCAAAAGCAGAGCCTCAGACAAGTATGTGGGACAAGAACACATGATAAGTTTCATGAGCAAGGTAACCAGATTCTGCCAAGCTGCTCCATAAGGACAGAGATACACAGAGAACAGCTGGCATAATGGATGCCAGAAGTCATTTATTTATTTATCAGCTGTACCTCACCAAACACTAAGGGCTTCCCTCAGGCACATTTACTTCAAGGTTAAAGGAAGTAAACTTCTGGACAGCCTGTGCTAGAATGCCACTGTGTGAGGGAAGACCCCATGACAAAGGGAGGAAGACACTTGGGGACTGCTAAAGCTGGAATGGGACCTGCTGGCCTTTGTGGCTTGTTAAAAATCAGTAAGGGTTATGGAGCTATGCCAGGAGATACCAGAGGCCTCTACTACCACAAATGTGCAACCTAAACTTTCTCTTTCTAGATGAGCTTCCTCAGCATTGAATTTGAAGATGTATCCACTCAGTAAGTAATTATTCACACCAGGGTATGCTAGACTACTGGGGCACAGGAGTGAAGAAGGCAGGGGAGTTCTCTGTGTCTACAGACCCTATAGATTAAAAACCAGCATTTAAGACATCAATTATTAAGGTAGGAGATAAAGCAATGGGGCATGAAGAAGGGGAGCAGGAAGAAAGAATGCCTGGGCAACGGAAGCTGAGGGATGTGATGGAGCTGGGATCTACAGGATAAGACAACCCCGAGTCACTGGGAAAAGGGATGCTGAGGCAGAAGAGGCGCACCCTGAGGGTCAGTGCAAAGATCACCCTTCACAGAAGCCTCCTGGGATGTGGGGAAATGAAGAAGCTTACAGCCAGAACATTCCAAACCTCTGTGGCAGTTCCTACTTAGACCCTAATGAATTCTGTACCAGTCGTCACAGGGTCCTCTCATCCAACAGGCTTCTAAGCAAACCAAAGATATGTGTGTGTGTGTGTGTGTGTGTGTGTGTGTGTGTGTGTCTGTCTGTCTGTCTGTCTGTCTTCTTGCTAAGTTATTAATGCACCTATTGCTGAACCTGGAATTTTAGTTGGCCTTATCTAAAGTGAAAACCCTAATTTAGATTTCTTTGTAACAAATGAGAGATGTCACAGGGACAGCAGGGGGTGCTCTATTCCATCCAGATTTTTCTATGGTACATCAAACCATGGCTACAGATGCCACAGAGTGGGGACAACCAAAGTGAAGCTTCTATGATGCCAAAGGAAGAAAGGGCCAGCATACTGGGAGCCTCTGTAGCCCATCCCAGTCCCTTTTCTCTATATTATTGTATGATAAAGGGGCCATTCTTAGACTTTGGGTGATTTAGAAAGGTCATGCTTAAGTAAGGTAAGGCATCAAACTGAAAAGGAAAAGGAACAGGAAGTATATCATATGTGTATAAAATCATGTAAGATTTTAGGTACATAGTAGGTCAGATGTAGAAGCCAATGTGATCAAAACACTTCTCAAAGCAACCAATATCCTCCCTCAAAACCACAGCCATGGCTCCATCTTTCATACCTAATGCCATACACACTGATTCCTGGGCCAGAAAAGCAAGTGGTGATGTCACAGGCTCCTACCAGGGCATTGTACCTGAAGGTCTCATCAGCTGAGTGCTTTTTAACTTCAATTATTTGGAGCCTTTGGTGACTTGGCATGCAAATAAGAGCTGCTTTCAAAGAGCTTTTAATTTAAAATTATCTACCTAAATCATGCCAAAAACTTGTTTCATGTAATCAACATAAATGCATCTTGCAACAGCCTTCTGAGATAGAGATGCCCTTGAAGCACAGACAAACATGTTAACATCTTAACAGGCTCCCAGGGAATCTTGGGTTTAAACCTGTGAGGTCCAGTGCCAGCATCCCCCCTCATGGACTTCAGGCTATAGGGATCTGTGAAGTTAGGGGAGCCAGAGAGAACTCTCCTTGATGGTGGGGCTTAGGAGGTACCAGGAACCTGACTGTAGAGAAGACTCTGGATGCTGAACAGAGTTTACTGCCAACTAAGAGCCAGTTTCTATTATACCCAATGTGAAGGGTTTCACTAAAAGAATTCCAGCCTAGTGGGGAATAAGAATATGAAACGAAGTTTGAAGAAATTGATCTGCCTCTAATTTCTAACACAGCCAAAGCAATTAATGCACCTTGTCCAGAGAAAAGGTGGAGGCTAAGATAGGAACCCACTGTCACACCCAGGATAAAAGCTTTCTTTGCAGCCAGTTCCCTTTAAGTCATCTGTTTGGGACAATGCCTCAGTCTTCACATGAAAAATCACCTGTCTTCTGATACACTTGTCAGAAAGGAAAAAGAGCTGGGATGAGCTGAGTCCAGCAGAAAATGAGAAGGGTGAAAAAGGGGCTATTTTTGTTATGCTCAAGCAAGGAGAACAACAGAAACCCATGTGTCTCAAGGCCAGAGAACACGGTGGGAAGCTACCCAGTGACAGCATGTAGGATTGCTCAATACCCACAGTTCATTTGTGTTCATCAGGGAGAAACAGGACACCTTCCACAGAGGGCACAAGGACTGCAGCTAGAGGGAATTGAGGTCCAAACTATATGCCCCAGTAGTCAGAGAGTCGGCCCTCTCTAAATAAGTCCAGGGCTCCTGGCCCTGATGAATTAAACCCCAGGCATCTCAGGGCAGGAAGTCTGCAACGGTGAGAGCGTCCATGAAACTCTGCAGCATTCTAAAGAACAGGGATCACCCAGCAAGTGAAAAGAAAGAAAAACTCAAATTCCTCCAGTCACCAGACACTAAGTACCACACAAAACCCAAAGTCCTCAGATGCATTGCTCAGAAGCAAGGCTAGGGATGTGATAGCATATGCTGGTAGGAAAATGCCACAGAAGATGAGGTAGGATGATCGTGAGTTGAAGACAGGCAGATGAGTTGTTCAAGGTCATCCTTAGCTACATAGTGAGTTCAAAGACAACTTAGTCTGCAAGAAACATTGTCTTTCACACACACACACACACACACACACACACACACACACACACAAAGAAGAGGGAGGGAAGGAGAGAAGCTGTTTCAGAAGCATCCCTGAGGAGTCATCTGCCAGATTTGCAGGGGCAGCTCCCATGCCTATTTGGTGGTGTTTGATATTTCATCCTGACTACAGGACTGAGGGAATTTAGTTGGTTCTTGTGAAAAGGCTGACTTAGTGCCTATGAAACATGGCTATCCCTTCACATACCAGTTTCCCAGTGTGTCACTCACTTCTTCAGTCTATCATAGAGACCTTCAACAGCTGGCAAAGCACAGGCTTGGATGTCCAAGCCATAGAAGTCACTGTAGAAACAAGTCAGGTTTCACTCAAACACAAAAGGAGAGGACCACACATGGGCCTAGGTGCTAAAATATGAGGCTACTCTACTACAATGGCTACTCTAATATCATCTGACTGTGACAGTAATGTCAGCAAGTCACTTAAACTCTTTATCCTTATCTATAAAAGGGAAGCTGCTAAAGACTGGTAAAATACCAGGCACAGGTAGCTCAGAGCTGGGCTTGTCTACATAATAGCATTTGAACCTCACAACAAAAAATCTGGTAAGATCTAGCTAAGGAGGTTTAGGGGTAAAAGAGAAGACAGTCAACCCTTTAAAGCCCAAGAAAGTCAAAGAACCCTCAGCCTTTACCTACACCATGGAACTTTCAAACTTAGCCACTTAATTCATATCTGTGATTTCTAAACTTCTGTGAGATGTTCCTTGGGGAGCAGATCAGTGATTCTCACTCAGACTTCAGCACTAAGAATTCTTCTATAGAGTGTATCAGGAATGTTTCACTGGATTGTCAGTGACTATTCCATGTGCATAAGTGTGTGTGAGTGTGTGTGCGCGCGCGCGCACGTTTGCTAACATAAACAGTGTTGAGATTCTAGCCATTTGTGAAGCCATCCCCAGTGTTTTATACTGATGCTGGGCATTCTAAGTTAGGTCTTTCTATTTCCCCAGAAAACACTTTGACCAGCTCAGATGCTCATTTTTTTTTTTAGTACACCTAATTCAGCAATAAATCCCATGTACAGTAAGATTCCACTGTACCACCATAGGTTTCAAAAACAAAACATCATTCTAAAGTTTGATACAATGCTTAGTACTTAACTATTAAAGAAACATCATTGCAATCTTTTATTAAACTACTAAACATGTAAAAAACATGGGATGGTATGAGTTGGTCTGAAAACTTAGTTCATTTTTTATTCCTCAAAATTGAGTCCAAGTCTACCTTTCTTTTCTGCATTTACATTCAGTAACTACAGCCCCCTAGACCATTAAGGGTGCTGCTCACATTCTGAACAGCGAGCGTGCTACTGAGAACACCACCAATGCTTGAGAAGAAAGCAATTATGCCAAGACAATCAATAAAATGAACTGTAACGATTAATCCTCTATAATCCATTTTCTTCTTATAGAAGACTGCCCTGGACTTTCTTAGCAGCATTTCCACATATCCCTGTCTTCTTCATAGAAGACAGAAACAGCAAATACTAAATAGTGATGTTAATTTATAATCAAACAACATTATTTGAGACATGTACAGGCCCTGTCTATTTTGATTTAGAAGGCAAAGGAAAGGAGACTAACAAAGGCAACTTGTGTCCTGCACTGTGCTCAGCAAGGTCCCTGGGCTGGTTCATCGATACCTCTCAGACACCGGCCCAGGTGATGGGCATGATAAACAGTGTCACCGACAGAGAAATAGAAATGTGAAAGAGGATAAAGGGTTTGGTTAGCCAATGGCCACACATACACACCCCTCCTAAGCTAAAATTACTGGCTACACCCTCAAAGTGTACACAGAGCCCATCACTGCTTTGTAGAATTCCCATGTGAATCATTTGCTCAATAAATACTTGAAACTTTTCTATGTGCAGACTCCCACAATCTGTTGCCTGGCTTTTAAAATTAACCAGAGCACCAATAAGCAGGAGGGGGACACACAAGTACAAGTTTACCTGAAATCTTGCATGAGATGACGCTTCATTATATCAGTACCTCCAAAAAGATAAAGCAGGAAGAGGACATGAATGAAACCTTCCAGGGCCAGCACACAGGTCAGCTGTGCATGTTTGCAGGTTGCAGCTGCCTGGGCAATGAGCTCTGGTGTTCAGATCATCAGCCCAAGAGCTATGAAATCATTTTAAGTCACTGCACCGTGCCTCTGGGGCATTGCTGTCCTGTCAGCACTCACGGATCAATGTTTCATCTGCCACATTTGAGAGAATCACTGATCCTTCTCATTCATTCTTTGGATCCAGGCTCACAGAATGTTTCCCGCACCCTTTATCCCATTTTTCACCCAAAATCATCAGTCCGCAATAGAAGAAACCAGCCTATCCTTTCTCCTACGTTTGCCACTTTCTAGCTTACCCCCAAAGGGTAGAGGAGCCAATTTTGCTTTTCCACACCTGTGTTGGTCCCTTTAATCATTAAACAGCAGGAAAAAACCAACACCCAAAATATCCTTTTACTTTGACCAGTCCCATTGAATCGGTGGCTTTTATTTGCTTGCAGAATAGTGGTACATCAAAAGCAAAAGGGTTGGGATGAGAAGCAGAAAAGCCATGATTAAAAGCCTGCCGTAGCTCAAGGACACAAGCAAAGTGTTAGCTGCTTGACTTAACTACTGCCCACTAATTAAATGCAAAACTGTGAGTAGCATGAATGCAAAATAGAATGAGCAAAACTATGTGGCCCCCTCCCCCAGTAAAATGCTGAGGTCTACCCCCAGCCTGCTGGATTTTCCTATTCAAACACTTGGACCAGATGAGCATGCTACCAGCATGCTGTTAATCAACACTTTCCAGTCTGCAAATGCCTCAGCTTTCAAAGAGAATTAATTACGGGTTCAGCTGCAGACCGCCAGGCCCAAGGTGCAGCTGGTTCCTATTCAACTACTCCTCAAACCACGGATGGTCTTTTAAGTCCCAAGAGATCAAATTCAGTTTTCTTTCTGGGATAGCCTGAACAGTGGAAAGCCCCAAGAAGAACCTCTATGGGTTTCAGAAAGGCACTGGAGAAGAACCAAGTGGATGGAAGAATATATTCAGGTGGCTGTTAAAGCAAATGGATCCTACTCAGGGGTGTAAGATGTGTCCCCAGCTTCTAGAAAGCTGGGAGAATTATGACTGGAGACATTAGGGGTGAGAATGTGTCCTAAGTATTTCCCCAGCCAGCTTACACTACAGGAGTTCATCTCTGAGAGGGGTAGGTAATCAGGATCTGCCCCTCCCCCAGGGATGAACAAGAGAAGACTTTCAGATAACCTTACACTTCCCAGCACTAACCTCACTTGTTACAATAGCCAAAATTGACAGTCTACACAGTGACTGCTTACATATATTGTTATATATAAGAGCTTTTGTAAGCTCTCTGCATCCAACATTATACCCCCTCTCCACCTCATTCTCATCTGATAGTATTTCTGCCATATAGATGAAGACAGAAAAAAGAGTCCCCTAGTCTACCAAGAGCTGCAGTGATGAAGCCAGCATCTAAACCAGTTTTCTGAAGGCATCTACATCTGCCCCCTTTCACACCTGGTGGCTAGGCAGGGCAGCCAAATGAGGCTGGCCACTCAGAATCAGAATGGAGGACAGGAAAGTCAACTCTGCCAACCCAGGAAGCAAAGGGTGCTGGCTCAGAATTGTAATCCCAGAGCTGCAAAAGCAATGACAGGTTTGCTGGACAAGATGGGCTGGTGTGTCAGCAGAAGGCAGTTACATCTAATACACGGATTAAAGCAGAGCCTTGGAAGCCATGCTGCCTGGGTTGCAAGCCCAGCTGAGGGTAAGGAGCTGCTGAAACGTAGTTTGCATTACCAATTGCTCCTTCTGTGCCCTCTCCCTAGCACGTGATCCTGTGGCATGCATGGTAATCACTTGGAGAAATTACTTGTTACTAGTCTGATCAGTGTTTCAAAGATGTTCTTGGCAAACTTTTTCACCTCACATCCCCCCTGTGTACACAGGAATCTTACCCATCCCAACAGAACAGGAGAAGAGATGGGAAGATCTGGAACAATTCTTGGCACACAATAAGCCCTATATAAGTGGTAACTACGCTCCTCTTCTTTATCATTTATTACTTCCAGCAAGATGTAGACCTGACTCAACATTTAGTCTAAAAAGCAAAGGCATGCAAGAGAAACACATGCTAACATCTACCAAAACATGCCCAGGAGGGTTCATAGCAGCTTTCTTTATGCATAGTAGCCAAACCTAGAAGGAAAATAAAACCCTTCTCATTTAAAACATGGGTGGGTAAAGTGAATTCTTCATATAGTAGAATTCTACACAGGGATCAGGAACACCTGGCCCCAGACAACAGTCAACCTAGTGTTGAGCCAAAACCTTGAAGAATATGCACTCGGTATTTTCATTTAAATGCAGCTGCACTTAAAGATGTAGGCTCTGCAGAGAAAGGCAGTCATGTGGTCACCTGAGGGAGATGGGTATGAGAAGGAGAGGAAGACAAGGGACCCATATGGGTGCTGGAACTTCTGACTTCTACCTCAAGGATTCAGAATATGTAAAAATCCACCAGATTCCAATAATTAAGACACTTAATGGTACAGGATACCTCAGTTTCCAGGGAACTGTTACATGGGTCCACTCTGTTTCATGACTTTAAACCACCCACGGTTTTAAATACTGTTTGAAGAGTGGCACATGGCATCTGTAGTCATTAATCCAGAACACCAAAGTTACTACTTCACAGACAGTACTCTCTTAAATTTGAGACCAAGTAAGTCTATTTCAATAAAAATGTGTAATAAAGTAGGGGTTTTGTTTGTTTGGTTTTATTAACTACAGAGGCTCGGGAGATGGCATCAGTAGTACTGACTTTGCAAGCACAGGTACCTGAGTCCAACTCCCAGAACTGCTAGGACCTATCTATGTGAGCCACAGGTGGTGGCTAATAACTGCAATCCCCATGCTGGAGAGGCAGAGACCAGTTTGCTGGCCAGGCTGCCATGCCTGTGTGTTTCAGAGCAATAGGAGACTTTGTCTCAAAAACAGGGTGAATGGCTCCTAAGGAACAACAATAAGAGCTGTCACTGGCCTGCTGTGCACACATGTTCATTGATATTGCATCAATGAGGGACATAAATGTGCAGGCAAAAACACTCACCCAAGATAAAAATAAATAAGCCTTTAAAGTAGTTTAAGAAAAGAATGCCTGAGTCTCCAACTTGGATGGAAAGAATGCCTGAGTCCAACTTGGATGGAGGCCTGTGTTTTCATACAGCTGATGGACTTCTTTCCTCCATGTGAAACATCCTTCATTCTACCTTCATTGGAGTCAGTTCTCCCTTAGCAGATCGAAGTTCGCTGGATACAAAATCTATACTAGAATTAAGAAACAAATTCAGACTTATGTTTCATAAAAACAAATACTTGTGAAACATATGAGGGAAGAAAAAAATGTATGTAAGAGAATCTCTATCAACTTTTAATAAATATTGAATCGATCAAAATATGTTGAATTTACTTGCTCATCATTTCCGAGTATGACTATTTCTCTAGCTGCAATAGCAGTAACTGTTTTTGACAGACAAGATCAAAATCTCCAAGGGCAAATGTGTACTTTAGAAAATAGAGTAAACACCTTGCTGCAGTGAGTTTCTTCCTGTGGAATGCTGCTGAAGAATCGGGGTGAGGATCCCTCCATTTAATGTTAATCATTTATGAAATACTGTGGCTCACAGCTCAGCAATTGGAGTCATTTCAGGCAGTAAATATACATTTTCTGTCAAAACACATCAAACAGAGAAGGCTTCAATTTATTTGAGAATGAGTTGTAACTAACTTCCAGATTGGCAATTTGGAGAAATCTCTGGTGGTGTTTAATACCCTTGACAACATCAGCAGTTCTTCTCTTCTCCTTCTCCTCCTCCTCCTCCTTCTTTGTTCTTTTTTATTCATTTTTATTTTAAGTCTTTTTTTTAGTGTCAGGGATCAAACCCAGTTTGCGTGCATGCAGGGACTGTGATCTACCACCGACCTACATCCCCTGACCCAGTTTTCTTCACTTCTTGCCTTCCCAGAAATGACTTCAGTTCACTCCTGTGTGGAACCTCCCATCCAATTTCAAACCCACATACCCTTTCCTTTCCCAGAACATAACACTTAAAAGAGTAGCCTGGGTTTCTGGGCGATGGCTGTGCTATCTCTTTAGGGGTAAAGAGCTAACCTTACCCCTAATCATTCTCCTATATCATTTCAGCCCACTGAAAGGAACAATAATTTAAGAAATAAAGGCATCTAAACAAATAGTTTCTTATAAAAATTAAGTCCCAAGGTGGGCAGACCAGGCAAGCCCTTTTACCAGAGATTAATGACAGTGCTCTGGCAGTGTCAATAGACTAAGGTTGGACACCCACCCAATTAAATAAATAGTAATGGTAAAAAGGGGATTTATTCAACATTGCCACAAGCAATGGCACCACATAAAGTTTAGGTTTAAATAGCATAGCAAGGAAGAGATATTATGCATAACTGAGCAGTCCTGGCCAAGGAATAGTCTCACACACCCTTGACCCATCTCTGTGTCTACTCAGGACCTGAAAATGGACCTGAAGATAGTTGACTTCTTTTGTACTTCCATCTCAAGGGATACTAATCTAGTTCCCACAGCTGATTACTTTACTCCAAAATAGAGTCTTGCCACCTTTGTTCTTCTTGGAACTCAAGAGGACCTTCAGCCAAAGTGTGGACACAAAGTGGAGGCAGAGGCTAGGCTTTCATGCAGCATTAGTTATTGCAGGCCCAAACAAAAAGCCAATGCTTTTAAGCAGGTGCATTTCATCCATACCCTACTTTAATACCACAAGTGCTACAAAAGTGTGGGGCCTCTTGCTCTCTGCCCTGTCATCTCCCCAGTCCAAAATGGTTGCTGCTGTACCAACTAATGCATCAGATCCCAGGACATGACAAGATCAAGAAAGAGTCCCACTGCTCAACTACAGAAAACTTTTCAAAAATTCCACTCTACATGTAAGTCATATTGCCATTGCAGTACAATAGAAACTGTGAGACACAGTTGTGATTCTGTGTTGGGAGCCAAAGTCAACTTAGCCATGTTTTATGAGTTAGCTCCTCTGCAGCTAGCCAACAGTACAGACTAGATAGCAAATACCAGAAACTAAACACCCTTATTGTTAAGCTAAACCATGACTTCAGGCTTTCTCTTTGACCTCCTCAGATCAGCAAGGTGACCTTCCCCAGGCCCTCAACTGATAACGGATAGATTTCCACATCAATTCTACCCTGTCTGTTACTTCCCCTCACATTCTTTTGAACATCCCACCCGTTTCCTCCCAGCTACCTTCATGGCAGAGATTCTGTATAAATATTGGCTATAATAATAAAGCATAGGAGGACTTGAACAGAGAGATTTGTCTTGTCCTTCGGTTCTTTTGTGTTCCTGCCCTCCATTTGCTTCCTTCCCAGGAAGACCCCGCTGAAGACCCTGCTGGCCAGGGCAATTCTGCACAGTATGTGCCTTACTAGAAATCAGGGCTCTAATACTAAGGAAAGGCTATGATACAGGCAAATTACATCTCTTCCACCACCTTCTACTATATGTGTCCATTTTGTATATATAGCCTTCCATAGAAAGACCGCAGCAGATACTGGAGTGAAAACAAGAGCCTTGGCAACCGCCAATTTTCGGTACTATTTCTTGATAAAGTATCTGCTTTTCCTCCAACCAAGTGGATTGAAATCTTCTCTACCTTCTTTCTCTTATCCTCATTCCCTTTACTTCTGAAAGTATTTTTTAAGGAACTAAAGATTCTATTGCTGAAGATACTGCATACGTTGGTCACAGAATAAGAAGAAATCAAGCTAGCATTAACTGCAATTTTCTCCAATGATTGTTACCTTTCATGAGGCTAGACAGTATAATAAAGGCTGCTGAAGGAGAAAAAAATTACTAGTGGTCTTATTCAGCTGTGAACAATGTGTGCTATAATGATGAACAGCTTGGCAAGATACTCCTGCTGGTGCAATAGTGGCATGAACATTACAGGGGTAACCAACTACCTTTTTATTTGTTTGTTTGTTTGCTTGCTTGCTTTTCTGGATTTAAGGTTGACTTCACAGGAGGGAAGTCATATCTAGTACTATAATTCTAGCAAAGAACAAGTGGTTAGGAGATCAAAAGCTCTGGGGGAGAAGCTACTACTATTATTTTGCTAACTAGATATAGTCTAAATATTAATTTTTATTCCTATTGATTACTACAGCTCAAAGCCTTCATCAGAGAAGCTTTTTTATTCTGCTTTTGCTTTTTTTCTCTTTTTTATTATTAATAAAGTCTCATTTTTTATTCATATATCTCCTTGTTCAAATGCCCTTCCCCTCCCGCCCCTACAAGTCACTCTTCTCCCCATCTCCTTATCTACTTCCTGGCAAGGACAGGAGGTCCCAAGGTCCCAAGGTGGCTTAGTTCAGCATCCACTCTAGGCAAATCCACTTTCCTCATCCCCACATCAAGACTGGCTCAAGTGTTCCTCTGGAAGGAAGGAATGGGCTCCAAAGTGCCAGTTCAAGGTGGAGAAGCTTCTTTTTACATTGGACAGCAGTTAGTAAAGAGATGTACAGATGGTCAGAGTGCACTGTGGAGTTAGAAGGCAGCCCTAAGTGGACATTTATGTCACACACACACACACACACACACACACACATCTCAAAGAACATCAGTGAAGAAGTGGCAAAAAGTTTGTAGGACTCAGAGATTGGGAAGGGTGCTAAGGATCGGTGTCTTCTAGACATGATAAGACTATTGTATTCATGAGCTCACAGCCACTGAGACTGCCTACACAAAATCAAGTCAACATCCCAACCCTTCAACATTCTACTCCTAGCTAAAATCCATGGACTCTGTCTCTGAAGCACTGGATTATAGACATGCTCTTCCATGCCTGGCTTTTCATGTAGGTGCTAGGAATCTAGGCACAGGTCCCCATGCTTATATAGCAGCCATTTTACTGACTATGTTATGTCTGCAGGCCCATATGCAATTTTAGAGTATATGCCAAATTCTATTAAAAACCAAGTTTCTCACAGACTTCTTTTAATCAAAGCTTTCAGATTACAAATCAATTTATGTACATTCAAACCTAAGTATTCAGAGGCAGGAGTGACGGTAAATGTCTATAAACCCAGTACAGGGAGGGTAGGGACAGGAATCTCAGTAGGCCATTCTAGACTACATAGGGAGTTCAAGGCCAGCTTGTGCTACATGAGACCCTTTCTCAAATTAATAAATTAGGTTAAATAATCTGTAATATGATCTTTGTATACTCTCAACTCCATGGGCTTGCTTTTTCTGTAATAGCATAGGCTTGCTGCTTCAGCCGGTTAAAGAGGTATGTGTGTGTAGTGGGAGCGGGGAGTACTATCTTGGCATCCATCAAGCATTTCTTCCAAGGGCAAGAAAACTGCACCGCCCAAGGAGCTGTCTGAGGTGCTTAAGGTTAATGGCAATATTTACATAGCCATCAATTCACTTTACAAGGAACTGCCCCATAGGACTATACCGCTATTGGCAGAGGCCCCAGCCAGAGCAGGGCAGACAGGCGACAAGCATCTCCAAAAGGAGGGGCAGTGCCTGATAAATCCTAATGACACCACTTTGTTTGCATCCCCTGGTTTATCTTTCCATTTACAGTTTAAAATCCCTGGGCCTCTAGCTCAACACATCAGACTGTACTTCCACCTCTCCATAATATTTAGAAATAATTCTATGTTGGTACTAGTGAAATATAACAGTTTGTATAACAGTGCACTACCTGCACTATGTGATATGGTAGCTACCATACACACAACTGGCTAAAACTGCATTAATTAAGCTTAAATAAAATTTAAAATGCAGGTCTGTGTTAGGACTCAGAGTTCAAATAACTAACTGAAGTGCCTATTAATATTTGAAAGTTTATGCTGGCCAGCTCTCCTAGCATGACTGAGTATCTGTGGCTCCTCCCACTTCTCAGGCCACCTTCTACCCTCAAGCTCTCAGTCCAAGAGGCTGGGATTCTGCTTGTCTTGCCCCATCCTGATCCCTAAGAATCCAGCCATTTGGCTATGCTGGTGCTCTCAGCCTCTGTCATCTCTTGGTCCCAAGCATCTCCTGTCTTGCTCTCCCTCTCCCTCTCTTCTCTCATGGTTTGTTTGGTCTTCTAGCCATGTTCAGCCTGGACTCTTCTCCCTTAAATCTACAATAAAAAAATCTTCTCTATACTTTAAGAGTGGTCATATCCATTTTCTTCCATTTTTTTGTTCAGTCCTTTTTGTAAAAGGCACATTTACAGAGCCCATGGGGTGGGGGGAGAATGTGACGAACAGCTATAATAGCAGACAGTAAGGAATGTGTGTGTGTGCTATGCATGAGTGTGTACATACATTTGTGCATACAAGCATCTGTGTGCATGTGGAGGCAAGAAGACAAGCTCACTGTCATCCTCTTCCTCCCTTCCTCCCTTTTTGCTTTTTAGACAAGTTTTGTCTCTGATCTGGAACTCTCCAGCCTAAGCCAGTGGCGTCTGGGGTCTGCCTGGCAGTTGGAATTTAATCACACTCTGGTCATTGCAGAAAGTTTTATTGGAGCATTCAAGACTATGGAAGATCAGGAGCTGGGACATATCTCAACTGGTAAAGCACTTGCTGAACACGTTTGAGTCTAGTATACAAGTGTGAAGATGCACATCTACAACACTACAAAGAGACAAGCATAGTCCTGGAGCACACCGCACAGCTAATCAGGCACTCTAGGCTCTGTGAGAGGCCCTATCTGAAAAGATAAGGAAAAGAATAGTAGAAGCCTCCTAGCACTGGCTTACCACCTTCATATACACCCAAATACATGGAGGGAGGGAGGGAGGGAGGGAGGGAGGGAGGGAGGGAGGGAGAGAGAGAAGAATATATAAGATTATAGTTGACAGGAGCTGGAGAAATAGCTCAGTGGTTGACAACACTTGCTGTTCTTCCAGAGGAGTGGGTTCAAGGCCCAGCGCCCACATGGAAGCTTACAACTGTCTATAACTCCTATTTCAGGGGACTAGAAACTTTCCATGGCATAGCACTAATACACATATTTTAAGAAAGAAAGAAGAAAGGAAGGAAGGAAGGAAGGAAGGAAGGAAGGAAGAAAGAAAGAAAGAAGACTGTAGTTGATAGATTTAAACTCTGATACCAAGAGCCTGACCTCTTCTGGAGTATCCTTAAAAAGGGGGAGATACAATGAAAAGGGCTGTGTACGTCCACTCACTTTCCAGACACACCTACTCTAAAGCATACCTCTCATATAGCAATTCCACTTCTGCCCCAGAAAACCCCTAACACGGGAATAGGAGGAGACCGGTAATCATGAGAGGCCTCACACAGTAGATGCTACATGTTGGTTAATGTCGTACTTGGACTTGTTCACAAACAATCTCGTGACACCCTACTCCCTAGATGGAAGAAATGGGAGAAAATCTCAGTGTGCATCTGAAAAAGAACAAGTGAATAAACATTTGTAGAGGAACATGAGATGGCCATTGAAAGGATGAAAGAAGCTTGATGTGTGTCTCAGTGTAAACAGGTTTCAAAAACAGTAAGTGAAATACACTTGTGAAACCAAGTATCATATGTGATGCCATTTAAATAAAAAAGTTCACCTACAAAGTTGCATTTAATGAGTGTACTTAATTTAAATAACAAATAGGAAAGTTTAATGCATTTTAATGTTAAAGTATAATGATTAATATGCTTCCTGATTCTTTTGATTTATTGACAATGACAAATTAACTTCATATGGTCAGAGAGACCCACCCAAGTCTCCTGTCTATTCTTTCTCCCAATTCTCCTAGTCATTTGAGATATAATGTACAATAAATATTTCTTGGGACCAGAGAGATAACTCAGTTGGTGAAGTACTTGCTTTTGAACACAAGGGCGTGAGTTCAATCCCCAGAACACAGATAAAAAATAGCCTAGCATAGGGACACTCACTATATTGCCAGTGCTTGGCATCAGAGACATGAGGACCCCTTAGGCTTGCTGGTGGTCCAGTCTAGCCTACCTGGAGAGCTCTAGGCCAGCAACAGACCCTGTCTCAAAATCAGCAAGTACCTGGCATGTGAGGAACAATGCCAATGGTTGTCATCTGGCCTTCACAGACACACACACACACACACACACACACACACACACACACACACCTGCACACATATACTACACATACACAAACACACATCTTCCCATATGCAGAAGGATAGAAGTTAAACTCTCCAGTGTCTGAGGGTGGAGAGAGACATACTGTAGAGAGAGTAAAAAACAACCTCTACGTTTTCTCTCCTTTTACTTCCACTTTTTTTTAACTTTCATGTGACCAGTGGGGCTCTTACAGAGTCCCTGTGGCCCTGCATTGTAGCAGGTGGCTTCACTGAGACCACAATTCTGCTTGAACAGCTGTGACAGTGTTAATGAACTGCCCCTGCCTTGGTTCTTTAAAATGTATATCTACGTTTAAAGAATGCTTTTCCAGAAATAAAGAAAGAAAGAAAAAAAGCCTAGAAGCTAGTTGCTTTGCTGTTTCCTTTTCTCAGTCTCCCGTGGACATTGTGTCCAGTTCTGTCCACTGAGCTGGAGCCAGGAGCCTTAGCTCCTCACTATCTAGGTCTCAAGGCTAGAGGACAACAGAGGCCCAACGTGCAGACAGTCAGAGAGGAAGGCAAATGTAATGACAGTGGGACAGAGGTGGACAAAGGACACTTGCCGAGGGGACAACCGTGACTGATGGGTCGTAAGGAAATGTTAGTTAATACACAACTGTGAGAGAAGACCAGGGTTCCATATACCTGCCATGGAACTAAAACCCCGCTCTGCTCTGCATAGCAGGGATATCACATGATTGCCCTGACCCAGAAGCTCCAGGTTTGGGAATTCTAAGCTTCCTGACAACACCATGTTTCTATAACTCAGACTCCCTCTGAAAAAAAAGAGTGAAGAACCTCATGTCTCAGCAATCCCCATTTTTTAGATGAGTAAATACAGTTGGTGTGTTGGCACACACTGGTAATCCCAGCACCCTGAAGGCACAAGCAGGAAGATCAGAGTTCAAGGTTACCCTCAACTTCATAATTCGAAACTAGCATAAGCTGTATGAGACACAGTCTGAGGAAGAAAATTTATGTCTGGAAAAAAAAAGTCAAGCATTTTACATTTATTTTCTTATTCAAGAGAGACTTCATCCTACAAACTTCTAAATTCTTTAAACAATGTGAGACCAAGAAAAATCCCACTCAAAGCTTTTCACTTAAGCAAACACAGAAGGTAACTGATTTGTCCAAACAGCAAGAGGAAGCAACGAAACCTGTATAAAAACATTCTATAGCCCATCACATCCCATAACGTTATCGACGGGTTCGTCTCCTGTTCCTACCCAGCAATTCAGTTATTCTCAGAGTGGATGAAATCTTAAATCCACATCAGATCTTAATGCCAGAGGAGTCTTAATGACACAGAACAAAGCAAAATTCACACACACACCCTGCTGGTAGGAGTATACTCTAAATCAGAATCAAAAGTCTACCAGGCATATTTTCCCTGCCAATGCAGACATCAACAAAATGACTGGGTACCATGTACAGCCAAATCACTTCCATGCTTATTCAAACAACTAATATGGTTGCTTTCAAAGCCTTCAGCTTTGCTCTTAAAGAAACTGAAGGACATCATCAAAACTAGTTGCTCACACAGGACATTGATTTCATTCACATTAATTTAGGCTTTGGGTTCAGTAATTTGAATCACTCTTCAGAGTTATACTGTTTAGATAAGCCTCTCAGTGGATTACTGAATTGACAAACTCATATGCTAATCAAAATAGCCATATTATTAAAAAAAAATCTCTAAACTCAAAATTTTCAGCTCTGAGAAATTCACTATCCTGCAAGGTGCTGCTGAGTATGGCCCAGGGCTAGCCCCATGGAAGTTTGTGAGGCATGCACACTTTCAAACTCCACCTCTGATTTCCTAGATCACAAGCTCTGGGGATGAGGATGGGAGCCCTCCAGGTGAGTCTTATTTACTCACAACTAGGCATGAGAGCACTTGCCTATAACTCAAAATCTCCAGAATGTGAAGCAAAAGGATCTTGAATTGGAGACCAGACTAGGCTCCATGGTAAGGTCAAAGCCATTTGGGGTTACATTAACAGACCCTGACTCCTGAGTTGGGAAGAGAGATGATATAAAAAAATGCTTATTGTCAATATGCATTTAATTCTAAAACCCAAATGGAAGGCAGACAATCTCGGCAGCAATTCCTGTGTTGGAAAGGTAGAAACAAGAAAAAACTTGGGACTTACTGTCCAGCCAGTCTAGGCAAATCTGCAAGCTTCTGGTACAGTGACAGATACTATCTCAAAAAATAAGGTGGGCATCAGTTGAGAACGATACTGTTGTTAACTTTGACCTCTACATGCACACATTGGTATGTGCACACACCCACACACAGAGAGGGAGGGAGGGATGGAGGGACAGAGAGAGGCAGAGGCAGACAGACAGAATGACCCTGGTGTTTTAAAAAGTGAGGCAATGATACTGCAGCTAGAAGCAAGTACACAACAGAAGACTGAAACTATTAATATAAAATAGATTTGAGAACCCCAGACTTCGCATTTTGTAAAATATCATTAGCCAAAACTTATTTCATCCTCACTCCTTCTAAATAAATGAACACTGCCAAGTTCATACAGGAATATAGTCAACGGCTTGTAAGTTCATATCTATTTATGCTGTGGCTCAGAAATATTTGCACATCAAACCAGGATCTGAGTTTACACTGGGGATCCTGGGTCTTTTGTAAATGTGGAGACAGTAAATTCAGAATCAAAATGTCTTGAAGAAACAGTTTTCTAGGAATGCTGCCAGTCCCTTCTCTCAGGGTGACCTTACCTTTCAGACTGAGGAATCTTCTCCTCTCCTGATTAATACTTCAAGGGATGATTACTGGGCTTTGTTCATGGAGACACTGGGACACATTGACTTGTGACCTTCCTTATCAAGAGCTCTTAAAGTTGTTGCTTTACCATAGAGATCCTGTGTGGATGGCAAAGCTAATGGGTGCTCCCCGCTCTCGACTCCCCCAGGAGAAATGAGGAACCTATCTGTTGAAATCCTTGCCATCTTCCTTCTCAATGGCACAGAAACCTCACAAATGAACTTCACATACCTGAAGCAGGAATCCATGGGACACCCATTCTGCTCAGATAAAGGCTTATTTCTAAATCTTCAGAATCAAATCAGGACATCGTCAAACTCCTATTTGTGCAGACGTTAATTTCAAGTGTATTCAAATAACTTTGCCTCTTGCTTTTCCTCATCTCATCAAGCAGAGATGCTTCCACTGTGTAATCACAATAATGAATAAACATGGGGTGCTTACAAAGGATTCCAGCACCTCGAACTGATCAATTGTTAATTCTACCAAGTGACAAAATGTGCCTTCATTGGCAGCGACTCCACCAAGCCATGATTATGGTGGGAAAGATGCCCACATCCTCTGCCCAGTGCCTCTGGAAGGCAATCCCACAATCATCCCTGGGACCCTATCTTGGGCTCATCTGGATTATTTCCTCACCCAACCCACCTCTCCCTGGCATCCCCAAGAGAGGCAGAAATTGTTGTGCATTTACAAAGTCATGGGCTACATGATTATTAATTGGCAGAGGACTGGAAGCAGCTATTACGAGAATAAACAGGCACGGAATATATCCAGTGGGCCCATATTATCTGGATAAAATGACAATTTCGTAATAAGCATTTGGCCTGGAGGATCCAAATCACCATGAAATGCTTTTGTGTGTCTGGATGAGGATGATCAATACTTGTCCTGGAGACAATATACTCATTAATTGTCCTGTTCCAGCCTAGGCCATGCACCAGAGAGAGGGGTCAGGTCAGCAGGGAAAGAATGCATGACCCCCCTAAAGGCTTTGCCTCTGCTCTGCCACAGGCTGCTGGAGAGTGTTGGAATGTTAGCCAGTGAGTTTCCTAAGTAGCCTCAGATGCACATCAGTGTCTAAGTTTTGAGGTGGGGAGAATTCAGCACATAAGAAAGATGAGATTGGTACCAAGGGACACACACATAACCATATTCCAGGTTGCTTAATGCAGCTCCGTGTTCCTGACAGACCCTATGGTCTGCAAAGAGCAGGACAGAATTTGAAAAAGGTATGAGTTTGGTATCTTGGGAGGACCCAGCCCACAGTTACCAATTTTATGGCCTTTTTGATTTGTGTGTGCATGAATATTGGGGAGGGGGAGAGTTTGTATGCACTGAGAAAGAATTAATCCAAAAATATAAATGAAGAAAGCCCTGCCTGTGATGTGAGGTGCATTGCATAATCAGCTCTGAAAGCAGAGAGAAGGCAGCAGATGCTTTTTGTTACAATCTGCAGCCCCAGGAAGGGCTGCCAAGTGTTTTGAACAACAGTGAAGAATATGCACTCCCCTGCCCCTGCCCTATCCGTAATTCCTTGCTCCCCAGATCCATGAAGAAAAGAATGCACAGCAGTAACTCTTTCTCCAGACTCCCTTAAACATCCCACTGTACAAGATAGAGCCTTCAGATTGCTCAAAATCTTAAACTGAACAGTTAAAGACTTGTTCTGACAGCAACTCACAAAATCTGATTTCTTCAGCAAACATGAATGACCTACAAGCCCAGTGTAGTGGCACATGCTTGAAATCTCAGCTTCAGGACTCTGAATCAGGAAGAATGCTGTGAACTCAAAGCCAGCATGAGTCATATCATGAGTTCATTATAACTTGGGCTTTTCTATGAGACCCTTTTTGAGAAGCCAAAAGGCAGTGATAGAGTGCTTACCTAATGTGTACAAAGTCCTAGGTTTGGATCCTTAGCCCCTCCCCACCAAAAAGAAAATCTAAAATTAAAATTAGAAAAAAACCTTCAAAATTCCTTTTAACTTTTGAGTATTGAATAACTAGCTGTAAAAGTATAGCATACAGCCATGGAAAAGAACAACAATACTTCCTGGACTGATTTGCCATCCTTCCTCACGTGGATCCAGAGCATCTCTCAGCCTCATGGGATTAGCACTGCTTGAGGAGCCCCAGGGTCAAGGAGGGGTCTGCACAATGCATGCGGTGGCCCTCCCTCTCTAGCCATGGCATCAGAGAGTCCCTCCAATGGGAATTATTGAATAAACAATGCGGGAGAGAGGATGAGGACCCGCTCTTATCAAATGATTGCGTCTGAACAGTGGCACCGGGCAAAGGCAGACAGTAAATGGAACTAATCAAAACATGAAAAGGCGCTGTGTCTAGGGAGCAGAGTAAAGTGGTCTTTCTAACCTTCCTCTATTTATCTACAGTACTTGAATTTTCTACTCCAAGCATATATCATCTTTGGAATTTATGGAAAGACTAAAAGAAACCTTCAACACAAAAGCTATCAGTAATAAAAAACAAAATCTTGTCTAGGCAGTAAGAGAGCTAGGATCCCTGTTATAAACACTGGGAATCCCCAGCCCTGGCTGAGAAGCTGTTGATAGTAATGGCTTCTGGTCAAGGAAACATCCATTCCTTCAGGAATGTGGCCCAGTAGGTGTCCATAATGCAGTGGATAGCTCTACACCCCCACACATAAGAACATCTCTAATTGAATTCAATGAGTTAAAATTAAAAAACAAGAAGTATGAAGACAAAGCGAGATAGAGGTGGACAGTAAGATGATGGCAGGCAGTAGTTATCATAAAATACATTGTATACAGGATGACATTCTCACATCTTTAAACTCCGCACTCACGAGGTAGAGGCAGGGGGATGTCTATGAGGAGTTTGAAGCCAGCCTGTTCTACATAATGAGTGCTAGGCCATCCAGGGCTACAAAGGCTACCTTGTCTCAGATAGATAGATAGATAGATAGATAGATAGACAGACAGACAGACAGACAGACAGACAGATAGATATACATCTCTGATTTGAACCCCAGTGAATTACAAGCAAGTAACTATATTATACAAAAGAAACTTAGATTTTCATAACTTTTGTAGGCACAGGAAGACATAAAAATAAATAAGACTGAAATTTCAAAGAACACTTAAGTACAAATGAGTAACCCAATGGCCATTAAAACAGTAAAATAATAGCTCTAACCTAACAGTTTCACCTTGACATTTCTAAATAAATTAAATAAATTTTGTTATTGTATTTAATTTTTTGTGTATGTGTATATGGATGTGTGTGCATACCTGTGCATGTGTATGTGTGTGTGTGTGTGAGTGTGTGTGTG
>PVIH01008932.1:64617-86790 GCA_004025045.1 Sigmodon hispidus | reverse complement strand
TCCTTCCCTCCTTCCTTCCCTCCCTCCTTCCCTCCTTCCTTCCCTCCTTCCCTCCTTCCCTCCTTCCCTCCTTCCTTCCTTCCTTCCCTCCCTCCTTCCCCTTCTTTCTTTCTCTCTTCTCTTTCCTTTCCTTTTCTTTTGTGACTTGGCCGAGTTAATTCCATAATCCCTTTCTCCTGAAGTGAGTCTTCAGATGTCTGCTCTCCCACCTTCTCTTTTGTAGTTATTACTTTGTCCAGCATATCTTTTTGTTTTCTCCTCTTTTTTTCTTTTCTCTCATGTAGAACACCCTAACTGCAGTTTCCCTTCCCTCCACTCCTTCCAGTACCCCCTACACCTCCCCTCTCCTCCAGATCTACTTCTTCTTTGTTTCCCTTTAAAAAAAGAACAGGCCTTCCAGGACTATCAACCAAACAAGTTATAGTAAGACTAGGCACAAACCCTCATATCAAGGCTGGATAAGGCTACCCAGGAGAAGAAAAGGATCAGAGACACTTCCAACTCCTGCTGTTACGAGTCCCAAAAGATCACCCAGCTACCCAACCATAACATATAAACAGAGGACCTAGCTCAGACCCATACGGGCTCTGTGATTGACACTTCAGTCTCTGAGCCCCTATGAGCCATGCTTAGTTGATTCTGTGGGTCGTAATGTCCTGGTGTCCTTGACCACCTCCTCTTCTGCAGGGTTCACTGGCTCTGTCTAGTGTTTGGCTGTGGGTCTTTGCTGCATCTGCTCCCAACAGTTGATAACACCTCTCTGATGACAATTGGGTTAGATACAGACCTAGGAGTATACCAAAATATCACTAGTAATTATTTCATTGATTTTTTTCTCCCCAGTGGTGTTTGGTTCTATCCTGAGTCTCTGGACCATCTAGCCTCTGGTTCTTGGCCATCTAGGCAGTGTCAGCTGTGGGCTTTCTCTGTGACATGAGGCTATCAAGGAGGATGAGTGGATCCCCCTGGGAAGGGGAAGTAGAATAGATTTTGCCGATGGACTGGGGACAGGTGGGGATAGGAATTAGGAGGGATCAGGCTGGGTGGTGGTGGGGAAGGATGGAAGGAGAGAGCATTGGGAGAGACAGCAGGAATTGGAGGGCGTTTTGGGGGCTGGTATGGAAACGTAGTCAGTGGAAGCTCTTTGGAATCTATGAGAGTGACCCTGGGGAAGACGCTTAGTAATGGGGGATATGGAGTCTGAAATGGCCATCTTCTATAACCAGGTACAGCTCCCAGCAGTGGGACTGGCACACCACCCAAGCCATAAAACCTTCAACATATAGTCTGTGGAGTGGCCAACCAATGATTAGTGCGTATGTTAGTGGCTGTCCTGTGACTGACTAGTCACAGGTTATGTTCTGATTCTTTGAAAGGAGGCTGTCACCCTTGGTAGGTGATTCTTCTGAGGACTGGGAGTACATTTCCAAGTTCAGATGGTTTACTGTTCTGCCCTGGGTGATTTTTGTTTGTTTCTTTTTTCATTCAGCATTTGTAAGACCTCATGTTCCTGAAGGGATGAGTAGCTCCTGTGACATTTCCTTCTTTTCTTGATGTTTGTAGCTTTGACCATGCATAGACTTCCAGACCAGCAGGAGAAAGTTGATATTCTCTTTCTCTCCTATTTTCTTTCCCTCTTTATTTCTTTTTCTCTTCCTGACTGCTCCCTCTCCCCACTCGCTATTTCTTTCTGGTTTCCTAAAACAAGCTCTCACTTGTGTAGACTCATCTGGGCTCAGCTTCTCAGCGATTTTTCTGCCTCAGCCTCCTGAGTACTATTGTTGATTTCAGGCACGTATAACTATGTCAGATTGGTTTCTAGTCTCCTGAGCACTTGAACTGTTGGAATGTACCATCGCACCTGTTCGTTCGTTTGTTTGTTCTTTCTCTCTCTCTTTCTCTCCTTCCCTCTCTTCTTCTTTCCCTCCTTCCTTTCCTCTATCTCTCTCCTTCTCTCTCCCCCATCGTTTCATGTGGGTCAGGCCAGGCCTGAACTTGTTTGGCAGAGGAGGACCAACCTGAAACTCTGATTCTTCTGCCTCATCTTCTTGAGTGCTGATTACAGAGGTGCACCACCCTACAGATCAAACTTAGGAACTTGTGGATGCTAGGCAAGCACTTTATCCTGAGCTACATCTCAGCCCCTGAGAAGTTATTGCCTGTGTCATTCCTCTGTTTCCCATGTTAAACTTGTGACTCATCTGCTGATCTCTGACTTGCTCTGACTGGTGTTGCAAACGAGCTAATCTTGCTCTTGGCCTTACCTGAGATCTTGACCCTAGAGTCACTGTTGTTTATTTTCAGCGTCTTGTATGGAATTGACTACATTCTTCTCCACGTAGACTCAGTTTCTCAGCTGTGGAACTGCAGCTTTCAGAGTGTGTCTCTTTAGTAGGAATGCTGCTCCCCAAGAACTGCTGAAGCACCACACATAACATACCTCTTAAAAGAACAGTAGGTCTTCAGGAACCAGTATTCCAGTTTGATGTGTGTTTTTAGTATTCAGATATTTATATTATTTCAATAGTTTTGTACAGTTTTATTGTTTTTTTTTTTGTTGTTGTTCTGGGGGATAATATTTGCCAGATTTCTTTTTCCAACATTTCAGTTCATTCTTTCCTCCCACCTCCCTTTTCCTTCCCCATCTCTTTCCCTTTTATTTTAAACATACCAGGTTCAAACTGAGTTTTTCAGCATATGCTATGAAATAGGAAGCCATCGGCTTTCTTACGATGCTGCTTGTTAACTAACCTGTGTTTGTCACGGAGTAGTGATAGATGATAGAATGCTTTCTCTTTGCTCTCCGTGAGCTCTTTTACTCTCTCTCCTTCCCAGCTTTATTATGGCATTGGTTTCATCCTCTTTCACTTTGTCCAGGTCTGCCTTGTCAGCTTCCCAGCTCTGCAGAGGCTAGCTTGTCATTAAGTGAGTCATTTAGACTTTGCTCCTTTTCCCCTTTGTCACACTGCTTCATGAGTCCATGTGACCTCGCTGCTCCTGAAGGATGAGACTAGGCTAATGTAAGCGAGAGAGTACAGAAACGCAGGCATTCTCTCTCACATTCTTCAAGGGTGTCACTGCTACTTTGGAGGACCTTTGGTCCGAGGTAGCTGGCTTGCCCTTGGCTTCCTCTGTCTCTTGTATTTCCTATCAGTATATGTTTGTTATAATTTTCTTATGTTCCAGCAGGCTGTATTTAATTCAGCGCTCTGAGCCTCTGCTGGGCTTTGTGTGCTGTGCCAGGTTTAGAGGCCAGAGCATCTCAAGATGGCACTTCATGTGCTCATGAGCTGTCTCCAAATCTACTTTCTCGGCTGTACTTTCTTTTTCCCACTCCTTGTCTTGCCTGCCTTTTGGAGTGACCATGCTGGTCCTGCCTGTTCATCCTGGCCCTGGCCTAGCTCTTCATAGTCCGCCCATGCCCATGGAGGGGTCCTCTTTCTAAGCGTTGTTGGCCATAGTATCATTGTTTCTCATCCTGGAAATTGTGTTCTTTTAGTATTGAGAGTTTGTCCAGGGTTCATGAGCCTTCACATTGTTACAAGGAGGAGAACGTTGTCTGCTTTGCCGTCTTTGTCTTAGCCTTGCGCACTCAGCTTTTCCTTCTTTCTGTTGCTTTAGTACTGAAAGATGAGCTTTTGGCTCTAGCTTTCTGACTTATTCTTGCCAGTTTTGTTGCCACAGAGCCCATCTCAATTCTGGCTTTTGTTTTTTCATTAACAATTTGCACCCACCTGTCACCTGACCTGAGGCTGCTGTTGTCCTCAGACTCACTATTGGGACAAACTGGGATCATGAATTTTTCTTTGGAAACCTTTTCCTTGTTTTCTTATTAACTGACTATAATCTCTTTCCTATGTCTTTATTTTTATGTTTTTGGTTTTTTTTGTTGTTATATTTTCTACTTCTTTCTCTTTGCATTTGTAATGCTGCCCTAACTGATTTGTCAGGGGTGCTCAGCCTGAGCCCAGGGCCACAGGGCCTGTATCTCTGCTTCATGGGAAGGTAAAAATTACATGATTATTTCTCATTTTACTCTGCTGCAATGGACCATCGTTAGCCATTCTTGAACATGTTGGATTGCCATCTTTATGTAGTATCGAGGCAGTGTCTCCCTGTAGATTATGTTGCACTTTTCTAGTCTTGTTGGACTGTTCCATATGGACATGTAGCACCACAAATAAAAGTTATTGTCAATTTTCTAACACCAGGCCAGCCCCACCTCCCGGTGTCATCACTAGGAACCCACTCAGTTTCTATGTTGGATGTTCTTCGTTCGGGTCTCTCTGGTTGCGGGTAGTCAGCCAGAGCTGTGGAGGACCACGTCAGAGGCCTCTGTTGTCTCACGCCAGGCCTAGCCCTTCTAGCCCTTCCTGTTGTCCTGCCCCATCTGTTTCTCCACGAGCTGCAGGTGCTTGTCTCTGTTCCTTTCAGTTCGGTCTTCTGTGCCAAGATGGCTTTTCCTAAAACAACTTTGGTCTATTGTTCTCTTCTGCTCATTCAAGCTTTAGAACTCCCCAGTGCCTTTGACAAACATGGCTTGTTTTCTAGAGCTTCCAACTTGTTTTAATTTCCTTGCCACTGCCTTTCTCCATATAGGCAGGACTCTAGCCAAATGGAATTAATGTTGCAAGAATCTGCCTGTGTTTTTCTGTTTGCATCCTGATTTTTGTTTCCTTTTGCCAGGAGTATGCTTTCCTCACATGTCTTAGTTCTTTCTTAAAAACTCTAAAAAAAACTTTCTTAAAAACTCTCAAGGTTTTCCCTACAGTTATCCATATTTTGACAACCATATACATTGCTATGTTCATATGACGCTTTTAACCCTAATGACCTTTTATCTTTCATTTTGCTTTCATGTATTTGTTAGAGAGAGAATGAGTGCATTTCTGCATTAACTTGCAGTCAGTCTTTCAATCTCTTCATGCAGTTCTAAGTGGCCTGTTACCTTTATCTTTGTGGATTCTCTTCTCTGAGTTATTAACAGCTTTAGTTTAAAGAAAAACTTAGATCATTTGGTACGGGTTGTATGAGGGAAACGTGAGGTACAGAAGATGTGGTTCAAAGTGACATCTTCATCTCTTCTGTGGAGAAGTGGATGCCTAGCAGGATTTGGTAGTCTGCAAGCATAGACTGAACTCCGGGACTGGTGGTAGTAGAAGTTGTGGTGGTCTGTTCATTATCCAGGTAGTGGCCAGGGCCCAGCAGTAGGGTCACATAATCTTGAGCTTTCATCCCATACCTATTCCATTACAGCTTTTAGAGGCCAGATTTTTAAAACCCCATTTCCTCTGTTTTATTTTTTTTTTAATTTTGTGCATTTCACAAGTTTCTTATTTTCTACTTCATTGCTTCTTAATAGAAACTTTTTAGTTGAAGTGCTCCAAAGAAGTAATGTAGTATACCTGTGTGGTTGAAAACCTTGGATAGAAATAAAGCACAGGTGGTATAACACTACCCAGGAGGATGTGATACCAGGCCCCAGGAGAACAGCACATTGCTCTTGTCATCTGAGTGCCCTTCACTATTGCATTTCCAAGGGGACAAAGGAAACCACAGGTAACTGCTCTCTAGTCACCAGCTTCTTTTTGATTTTAGCTTGTGACAACTGAGCTGCTCCAATCAGGAAGAACTCTGAGCTGAATAGTAGTGAGTTCCTGGATCTGGAGAGAAGAGGCCACCTTGGAACCAGTAATGAGCCATCCTGACTACAAGCTGAACCTTCGGCCTCCGGGGACCCCCAGAGGTATCAAAAGAAATGGATCTGGCCTTGACAACTGGAGACTTGAACTATAAATGGACTAAGTGTAGAGGTGGAGGGAATTCTTTGGACTGAGGGAGACTAAATCTTTTAATGAACTGTTAAATTTTCTCTGGTGTTATTCATCTTAGAATTTAATTAGGTATGGTCTTATTGTTTTAGTTAATTGTGGTACAGTCATTTTATTTTCTCCAGAAATGGGACAGTTTTTTAATAATTCTATTTTTAACGGGTTTGTATGTATAAACAGCAAAGCATACCAGACCCATTATTCAGATTTTGCTTTATGAATAGAGCAGTGCTCACTTAGAACTAAGGTCTTATTTATTTAATAAGTCTGTTTCATTTATGCTGACTTACCCAATCTTTTCTTTTTGTGACTGTTTGAAATTATCCCTGGAAAGGTTCTTTCTCTTGTTGGCCTTTATAGATAACAGGAGCAGGAACAAACAGTGAAGGCCTGGTACCTCCAGCTAAGAGACATGCAGAGATGTTTGACTGACCAAGGGGTTGATTGTTGCCTCATGTTTCTAGGTGTGTCCTCTGGGGTTGGCCCGCATGGTGTTGGTGCTTCGCCAGGTGACAAAAAGTCAAAGAACAGGTCCACTCGGGGGAAGAAAAAGAACATATTTGAGACCTACATGGCCAAGGAAGATGTCTCAGAAGGCTTGAAGAGGGGAACACTTATCCAGGTGCTTAGACCTACTGAGTGTGTGCAGCGGCAGCACTCCATTGTCTATTAAACTTCCCCAGTTCTATGCTGTGTGCTTTGACATGGTGCAGGGTTTTGTTTCTTAGATCTCTAGCATTTGTCGAGGCGGTAAGTACCACTAGACTTTTGTAGCAAATCTCTGAGATGTGAGAAGAGAAAGCCTTTGTAGTTCATGTCAGTGTTGCTTAGGAATTTTATAATGGGAGAGATCTATGTGAGCCAGGATTGGGATTGGTGCAGTTGAACAAATAAATATAAGAAAATGAGCTTTCCAAATGAAATAAATAACCAGTGAGAGCTGCTAAGACAGAAGTGGAAGCGGGAAGAGGGGCTGGACTATCCCAGACACTGAATTGTTCAGTGTGCCTAGCACGTGAATACTGAGTGACTGAGAAAAATGGGTAAGCTAGAGAGGAAAGAGTAAGCAGTATTCATTGAATGCTTTATAGTTTGCATAATCTGTTCACAGGCTGTTCATTGGGGTGGCTGAACAGATGTTCTTTGAGCATTCATCTTTGAGCCATGAACACTTCCTGTTAGGAGAGTGCTACAGGGGAACTTGTGAAACAGTGTGGGATAAGGCAGCTTAGGTTTCCTTGGGCATGATGACATCCAAGTCAGCTAGAAGGTAACAAGACTGGAGAAGGAAGTAGGGCCATGCCTTCTTTAATTAAGCCTGTTTTATAATTCTTGGATAAAAATACTGTCATGTGGTACCTAACTCAACTTAAGATTATTGAGGGAGGGCTGGGCGATGGCTTACCCACATGAGCATGAGGACCTGAGTTTGATCCCCAACATTCACATGAGAGCTGGGAGGAGTGGTGTGCATCTATAAGCTGGGTACTGAGGAAGCAGAGACAGGAGAATTCCTGGGACTTGCTCTCTATGTGCCCAGCTCCAGGTTTATTGAAAGACTCTGTCTTGAAAACCCAGGTGGAGAGTTATCAAGGAAGACACTCAATGTTACTGATGGCCTCTATACATTCGTGTATATATATATGCACATGCATATGCGTGTGTATATGCGCACGTATGCACACATACACACACACACACACACACACACACACACACACACACACACGCACGTACACAATGTTGACCCAGTCCATCTTTTTTCATTCTGAAAACTCAGATTCAATTGTGTTTTGGACTCAAGACAATAGATACCAGCTTCTCTGGATTTATCACCTTTCCATAATTACTTGTGGTTCATAGCACATGTAATTGATGTAGACATCATTAGTTTTTCACAAATCAATTAGTCTTTTTGATTTAGGAATGCCATTGGCTTTTTTTCTCTCTCCTGATTGTCTTTGAAAAGTCTCTCTTAAGAAGAAAAAGCCGGGGGCTGGAGAGATGGCTCAGCGGTTAAGAGCACCGTCTGCTCTTCCAGAGGCCCCGGGTTCGATTCCCAGCACCCACATGGCAGCTAGCAACTGTCTGTAGTTCCAGGCAAAAACACCAAGGCAAATAAATAAATAAAGTTTAAAAAAAAAAAAAAGAGAGAGAGAGAAAAAGCCACATTTAGATACTTGTTTCTTCATTAATACATTTGCTTGCTTTTCATGGCTTGGTATTCGTGTACTTCACTTTACCTGCAAGTGTCTTGGCTCTTCTTGTTCTTGTCTTGGTGTGTCTCCGGCCACCCTTTTTCAAGAATGTGCTATATTCTGATGATCTTGGATTTACAGATTTTCCCCCTCTAAAACCTGTGCTTGCATGGTGTGGTAGCTAATGCTGATAATCCTAGTACTTGGGAATCAGAAACAGGCAGATTTTTGTGAGTTTGAGGATAGCCTGGTCTATATAGTAAGTTTTATAGTGAGATCCTATCTCATAAAACAAAATAAAACCAGCAGCAGCAGTAGCAGCAGCAGCAACAGCAACAACCAAACAAACCAAAATGACACTGAGTGTAGGACTACAGCTAGACATTACCCTTGCTGTCCTGGTTGCTTCCTCCCACTAAGATATGGCCACATGCTTACCTTGCCAGTCCATGGTTAGTCTGCACTTAAATGCACCTCATTTCTCTAGGCTGAGTTGGGTTACTACCTTCATGAAGTCATTGTTGTTGTCTACATGTTAAAACTATTACCTTGTTTGTCTGTTATGTTTTCCCCAATAGACTGTTCATTTTCTTAGTGGTATGATCATGCATATTCTACAGGATAGCCCAGTGTGGAGGACTTGGTTGGAGCTTTTTATTAAACTTACATTGAATATATATATTTTACTGGCTGAATAAAGATTAAGATACTACCTTTTGAAGATGAGTGAAGAGAATGTCAGTTGCTACAACTTGAGAGAAAAATAGCTTAGGATTTTGATTGGAGATGTCTACCTTTATGAATAGGGTTAGAATAGTGTTCTGTAATAGTATTAGTTTTTGCTTCCTTTTAATTTTTTCATTTGAAGTGACTTTTTTCTGGCATTAACACAAAACAAAAGATCTGATCAATATAGCAGCTCATATTCCCAGGAGTTTGTAACTGATTCCTTCTGGCCTATGACATCATAAGCCTCCACAGCCAGAGGCTGTCTCTCCCTCCACCCCCCACATGTGAGAACAGTTGTTCTCTGCAGATGGGGTGAGGAATGGGTTCCAGATATGAGGTCACCATGAGAAATATACAACATTGTAAATAAGATTTTCATAGGCAGAGAAACAGAGTACATCTGCTTTTGAATATAAACTTTCTGTGTTTAGTTGTCTGGGTAAGGTAAAAAGCTAGACAAGTGATATTTTAATGTCATTGGAGAAAATTAAGCATATAAGATATACTTAGAAACATTTGTCAACTTTTGTATTTAGATGTAAGAAGGTCAGGACCTCTTTTTTTCCCCATCAAAAGAAAAGTCTTTTATTGATAGTAGGGATTTTAAAAATTAGTAGAATAATATAGTATTAGTTAATGCCATGACAAAACATTTCATTGTTTTATAGGAAAGAGGAAACCACAGTAACCAAAGAAACCTCTTTTCTGTATCTGAAAATAAAAAAAAAAACCACATGATTCTGTACATGTAGTTTTATTATTAAACAAGTTCTCACATCTGTGTGTCTTTCTGTGTATAGGTACAGTATTAGTTGGTTGTTAGGGGAGGTGTTGTGACAGATGAGGGCATGATGGGCATGCCTGCCTGGAAGGAGGTCCAGTTTAAGTGGATAACCAAGTGATTGGGCAGGGAGATGGAAGAACTGGGTCTTTTAGAATCTAGATGATCCATTGACTAGTAGAATGAGCCAGAATGAGCATGAGCCCCCAAAACTACTGGGGCATGATGTCAGGATTCTTTCTGGAATAGAATATTGGTGAGATGTTATGTTGGACCACTGAAAAGCCCTGTTCTAGAAAGAAGACATGATGGTCTCATTTCTAGGAATTTTTTTCTTTGTTAAGATTAAGATCAGCAGTCTAGAGAGTTGGCTTAGTGGTTAGGAATGCTAGGTGCTCTTCTAGTGGTTCAATCTCAGCACCCATTTAGTGGCTCACAACAGTCTGTAACTACAGACTCAGAGGATCTGCCCTCTTATGGCTTCTGAAGGCACTACATGCACTTGATGCATAGAAATACAGTCAAAACACCCACACATAGAGTGTGTGTGTGTGGATTGAGGTGTGTTTGGGTGTGTATTAAAGAAGAGAACACTAGAGGTGACATGATGGAAGGAGTGCCTAAGAAGAGAGGCAGCATTTAGAGTTATGATGCCAGAGGCAAAGGGAGAACTTCAGGAACTTTACCATTTCTTGACAGCCTAGGGAATGCCAGGCTTTCAGGAACAGCACTAGAAAAGTCCCTGGGCAGGAAGGAAGGCAAAATAGCTGTAGTAATGACAGAAATGATAGGCTGGACATTGCTCAGAGAGAAAGGTGAGAGAGAATAGATAGAAGCCACTGCATGGAGTGTGGGTAGAGAAGGCTTCTGTGAGGTTATCCCATAGGTGAGACCTGAAGGGCAAGAATGAGTCAACTATTTTCATCCTTCAGAAAAGATAAGTAGAGAGACCGGTGAGTGGAAGAACGGGAAGCTGAGAACTTGATGTTTTTGAGCATCTAGAAAGAAGCAGGCTTTTGACACATAAGGGAGCAAAGGGAGAGCTAGGCAGCAGCCAAGTCAACTAGGGTCCAAGACTGAGTTAGGAACTTGAATTTTATTCGAAGAACAATGGGAAGTTACCACGGGGTGTTAAGTAGGAAGAACACAGTGTGTTTCATGTCTTTAAAATGTCTCTGGCTGTTGTGAGATGAGTAGACTTGAATGGCAGCTGGAAGTTCACTTAGAAGGCCGTTGAAGTCTACTAGATAAGAAAATATGGAGACATGAAAAGAGAGAACAGGGTGGTGGCAGTGAGAAGAGAAGTGGGTGGCCATTGAGCTAGAGCTGACACAACATGCTGATGATGAGATGTGAACAGGGAGACGGAGGGAGAAACCCACTAAGCACCTGAGTGGATCAGGTGAAGGCGTCATCTACCTGCTAGTCAAGCTAAGGAAGACAGAATTGGAAATGGGCTGTATGTGTGTAAATGTGTGACAAGGGATGTGTGGTGGTGACTGTAGCCAGGAGGCAGTTTGGAGCCTGAATTCTGAAACCGGATTCTCCAGACTTATCTTCTCAGTGCCTCAGCCACCTCATCTGTAACAGATGCAGAAAGGAGCGCCTGTGTCATGGTGGTAGGACATAGATGTTCATAGTTAACTTAAATTAGCTAATTCAATTTAAATTAATTCATTAGCTCCTAAAAGTGCATAGTTCATAGTCTACCCATGTAAGTAGTATTTGAGATTGTTTTAAATTATAGTCAGAGGAACATCTGTAATTCAACTGAGGTGTTGCTGTCCTGTGGAGATAGTTATCTGCAGTTGTACATTTTAGTATTATTTTTCAAGAAAATCTGGAAACATTTTTTATGTGTGGAATTCCTTAGTTTTAAGTGTTTCAGATGTACTGTAAGCCAACTAAAATGTGTTTGTGATTGCCAAGTTAGACTTATTAGACCATTCTTGTGTTATTTTTCTGCAGTGCCATTCTAGTTGTTGGTTATAGGCAAGGAGAAGACAAATAGTTGGGGCCACCTGGGAGCTAGGCCATATTGATTGTGTGTAGGAGGAAGTGGGGGCTCAAGGCCCAAGGTTTGTGAAGCTAAGGGATAATGTCAGGTAAAGATGTCTAGTTGGTCAAGGAGGTGAGTAACTGTAATAGGAGGAGAATGGTTGGTAAATTCTCTGGAGATGGATTCATGGGCTGTGGCATGGAGGTTGTAGTGAACTGACCTACTATTTGGAATTCCCGTGGTAAGGGAGATGGAAGTATAGAAGACTCCAGTTAGAAAAGTGATGCTGAACTTCTTGTATATGAAGTAATTTGATAGTAAGGGACAGTTAATGACCACTGTGGCTGGGATGAGTGGAGACAAGGGTAGTTGGCATGATTTGGTTATTGCTGTGGATTCCAAGCCCCTAATGTTTATGGGGATTGGGATAGAAGGGGACAGTGATGCTTGAGTCAGAATGTTAGTGAGTTAGTTAAGATGGGGAAATTAGAAGGAACTGTGCTAAGTCTGCACCACGTCTGTGGCATGAACTTCAGAAGGACTTTTGAGAAAGAATATAGGGACAAACACATTTTAAATCCATTATGGGGAAACAGTCTTCATTCTTGAGACCTTCTCTTTGACAGCACCCAAAAGGAACCAAAGACATTAGGGAAGAGCCAGGTTCTGAGCAGATAAGAAGTTGCAGGATCATTGAGAACAGGATGGGAAGTACATGATCCTCCTCACTGGTCATGCTCCAGGCTTGGGAACATTTGAAAAAGAGGAAAGGCAGGAAATTGAGTGGGTAATGGAAGACAGAAATGCAGGCCTTGGCTGCCTCTGGGTGAGATAGCCTCTGTTGGATGACTCTCTGAGCTGGTGAACTATTTCTTTACAGGCTTTACCCTTTATTCTTTCAGACTGTAGGAACAGCTCTGGTCTGCTGAAGACCCAGTTGTAGTTGCCTGTTGCTATGTGTGATCTGTTCTCTCTGGGGTCTGTTCCTGACATTCAGTTCTTAAGTCAGATTTCCAAATGCCAATCTGAAGCAAAGCTTCTTTCTACCTTCCCTCTATGCTTTTATCTATTGGGAGGTTTGGAATAGAGAACCAAGAGTCAAGAGCTTTCCTGATGCTTTTAATATATTTTCTTTTAACTGGACCCCTGAGCCCAGCCTTGGCTTTTCTCGGTGTTCTGCAATTAAAGGCACACTCAAACCAAGAGGCTGACCCTTCACTGAGCTGAAAAGGAGATGATAGAAGAATGGGGATTAAAAAAATGTTTAGAAAATAGTGTCTAGAATCAGAAAATGAAGTGATTAAAAATACTGTTTCAGTTCACTGAAGCCATTCCCCCCCAAGACTGTCTACTGGTCTCTATTGTAGTCTTACAATCATACATAGTGCCTAGATAGTACAGAGTCAATATATAGTATCTGTCAAGCTAGTCAGGAAATATTTGAGTGTATGAATATTTAGAAAAAACTATATTTTTCCTTTTACTTCAGGAAGAAACACTTGCTTTAGAAGTGGATTTGCTTCAGCACTTTTAACAAGAAAGCTTGGGGCAGCTTGTCAGGCATTTCCCCTGGCTCCTCATTCTGTAACTTTAAGCAGAGTTCTGGCTGGACTGGGAAGAGTGAGTGGTGGACCTCATGACTGCTCTTGATAACACCTCACTTCTACCGTCCTTCCCTCAGTTTACCTTCACCTTTTGCTCTTCTGTTAGGACTTTCATGGTGTCCTAGCTGAACGTGTGTTGTAGCAGTAACTTCAGAGCATTTTTACATGTTATCTTTTTCAAGAATGAAGTTTAGTTATTATTCAGTACCCTATGTGGTCTGTTTCAGGTTCTGATCATGAAATGTCAAAATGAAATCTTAACAAATGGTTAAGGCCTAAGCGATCACTTGTGATAATAATCATGTTAAGATGTGTACCGTGGCATGGAAATTTGTAATTTAAATACCAGTGAAAGAAATAAATTATTTTCCATTTAATTTTATGCCTTCACCTATCTTATGAATTATGTGCCTTTGAGTCATTCATTTTAGTGGGAAATGTTATTTAAACACTTTCTCAAGTTATCCTTTGAGTCATGTTGTTAGGAAAACAGCTTCTTTCCTCCACATGGCTCAGTAGCCAGTAAGTGCAGCTGGAATCTGGGAGGTTATGGCTTCCTGAAAAGACCCACAGCACTGAGTTGCTGTTGCAGACGGCCCCCAGCTGCACCTCTATACATAAATAGAAATGGAATCATATTTGCTGAAGGCAGAAATGGGTGGTCTAGCTGTGGGAGCTAGCATTGCTGTTTGCACTAAGAGCTGTTTATAAACCATTTGAATTATTAACTCATTTGGCTCTGCAGAGGGGTCATGGTAAAGCATGTGCACCCAGTTCCTTGAGGCCAAATATCTAGTTAGAATTCGACTTGAAAAGTAGCCCCAGAAGCATGCCGTTGTGCAGAGGTCATGGAACTGAGAGAGCAAAAGGGCGGCTGGTGTGAGGTATGGTCTCCAGTTAGCCTTATTAAAGTTAGGGCTTAATGTGAAGACCAGTGGTTGTCATTTCCTGGTCTGTGCCAAGTGCTGTTGTTTCTTTTCTTTGCCCATCACAGCAGGGTGCCAACCTCAATCAATTTTCATGCCTTTAACCTATAGTTCTCATATATCTAACTTGTTTTCTGAATGAAATTGTTTAAGAACTTTTTATCTGAGAATAGCATACATAGGAAAAATCTTAAGTCCAGTAAGTTTTTTTTTTACATATTTTTTTTTTTTTTTTTAAAGGGTGTATTGAGAATTAATCCAAAGAAATTTCATGAAGCCTTCGTTCCTTCTCCGGTAAGTTTATTAAGTTCATAATAAACTTAATGTCATATTGAATATTTTAGATGTGTTCTGAATTTGAAATCATATACTTTAACTAAAAAGCAGAATAGTAAAACAAAATTGAGAATAGGCAAAGATTTGCTTCAAATTTAAATAAATAAAATTTGTCTTTGGTTCACAATTCCTTCTGCCAGTCTTAAAATTGAATGCCAAATGAGAGGGATGGTATTTGTTCTGAGGCTGCAGAAAGCAGCTGGACCCAGGCAACATACCCGCCAGTTCATGTAATTGGATGCTCTTGGTTTATAGCTTAAAAGGATTTATTGGTTTTTCCACTGATTTAAGTTAATCTTTCCTAAACAAAAATGCTATCTACTTTCGTTCTACTGCATGAGCTAATCTGAACATTTGTCCAAAAGTAATGTGTCATTGCTTTTTTTTTGTCAGTTTCTCCACTTTCATACAGGTGATAAGACTTTGGGCAAGGCTTTTTACTTTTTGGTTTTTAGGCTGTTTCTTATATTCGTGACTCATTCTAAGGAGCTTCTCTCTGGCTAAAGTAGGTTCACACTGATAAGCAGTTAACATCAGGTTTGTGCAGAAGGATTATGAAAAGCTAGGAGGGCAATGCTGTTGAATTCCTGGCCTAACTTTTCCAGGATATTGTAATCACCACAGAACAACTATAACTTCATAATTTAATGTTGTTATTGTTATTATTATTATGGAAGAGACCATAGGGGTGAACTTATAGGAGAAAAATATAACACAAATGTTTCAGTTAACATGTTTTGTTTGCTAAATAGCAAGTTTAATAATACTATAAGTTCCTCATAGGTGATTCTGATATTAGTGTTGTTGTATTATTATTATAGTGACTCTGTCATCTGTTCTCAAGTTCTACTCAGTTCCTTTTCTCTTTCCCACCAGAAATAAAGGACTCATATTTACTTCCAAGTTCAAGGCTTGCCATTACAGTAGGGAAAAGGCATCTCTGACAGTCACATTTTTTTTTATCTGAATCATAGTCTCTTCTTCAGACAAAACATATCTATATTCTAACTTGTACTTGAATAGTGACGACTTTGAGGTGGTATTTTATCTCAGGAACAATTCTGCCACACAGTAGAGAGTGTATGGCGTGGTGTACATGGGTACTAGATTCTAGAGTTTGCTCATACAATAATCATGTACAATAAAGTGCCATGTTAAGAGTCAAGACTAGCCATCTGTCAATAGGTTTTTGTATAACCAACATTTCTCACATTAGAAAGGATGACTTTTGTTGTTGTTGTAGCATTCTAGTTGGAGGAGTTTGATTAAATCAGAATTTCTTGTGTCTGAAAAACTGAGTAATGGAGTAAGGAATTCATTGCATAAGGTATCTGTGAACTGAATAGCGTTCAAACCTCTCTTCTACTCTGGGTGTTGATGTTTACTCTCACTGGCTGGAATGATAAGAAGGAATGTAGCATTTTGAAAATTTTATTACTAGCTTTTATTTTTTCTAAATGCCTAGTCTTGAGTTCCTCTAAGTTAAGTCCCTGTTAGGTCACCACTTAACAAATGGGAAGACTAGGACTAAGGACAAAAGAGACACATGTTTCAAATATATAAAAAAGTTATACATCAGGGGCTGGAGAGCTGGCTCAGGTGTGAAGAGCCTATGCTCCTCTTGCAGAGGACCCGAGCTTAGTTTTTAGTGACCACATCACTAATTCCAGCTCCAGCAAATCTTATGCTTTGTGAATTCTACAATTAGGTCCACATAGCACCATACCCTATACTTAATTTAAAAATAATAAACATAAATCTGTAAATTAAACAATCCATTAAGGAAAAATATATTTCATGGGCCAAAAGAGATTGCTTAGTGGTTAAGAGTACTTTCTGCTCTTCTCGAAGATGGAAGTTTGGATCCCAATACTTATGCCAGGTACCGTACCAGCCCCTGTAACTCTAGCTCCAGGGTATTTGACTCTTTTTTTTTCTTCTGGCCTTGGTGGATACCTACATACACATACATGCATACCATCACAGATACAGAAATAAAAATAATCTTAAAAGTATATTTTATGACAAATACACCTCTCTGTACCCATTTCTGTTTCTGTGTAGAACTCATATTTTTGGGGGCTTTGGGTTGACTGGAATACAGAGTGGTCACCTGCCTTCTGTCTCCTTTATTTCTCAAGTCTGACTCCTTGTTTCCTTTGGTTCTTTTACATTCCACCAGGGCTTTTGCATGTGCATCTATAACTGGCTTATGCCATAGGACCAGATACTATATTCATGTTTCTTAGCAATACTGCCCCTTGACTTTCATAAAGTTCATGGGTGCCACCTAGATGCTTGGGCCAATTTTAGGGGACACATTCTTTTGGCTTTTGTTAGATGAAGAGGAGCATGGTGAGGTTCCTACAAATTCATATTCTTTACTTTGCAAATGTTGTGTCTGCATGCCTTGGTTTGGTTTGTAAACAAAAAGCTAGGAAGCAAAAGCAAAATGTACTGATGTTAGAGGTTCTCAGTTTTCCCATTTGAAAGTGTTTTCCTGTTGTGTTCTATTTAGAAAGTTCAGATAGGCATAGTATTAGGGTTACTTTTTCTATGCCTCATCTGTTCTCCTATCTGTAATCTAATGGAGTAGTCACATTCTCTCAGAAAGAGAAAAGCTACTAAATTTACCTCTTGGGAAGAATGGCTGTAAAAGCTGTTTATCAAAGCCCAATTGTAGGTAAATACAGTTTTAGACATTCTGGAGTAGTACTACATTCTTGTTTTGGGGCTCTTTTGGTCCTCTTTGGTTTTCAGAGACATTGCAGAAAGGAATGGACAAGGACAGTAGTAGAATTCTGTAGTATGGATGTCAAGAACAAGCTTCTATTAAGTGCAAAATCCCACAAGTAGACTAGAAAGTGGGATGTTGAGACTCGAATGTAAGACAGAAAAGGATATGGAAAGACTCTCTGATCTGACCATAGGGAATAGAAAGACTTCCTTGTTTATATTATGAAGAGTTGATTAAAAGTTCTCTGTTTGTCACAACTTCAAAATTTTAAGACTTTTGGAGAGAAAAAAAAGGAGACTTAACTAAATTAGGTTTTCTTGCTCTAAAAAAATGTTTACTTAGTGTTATTTGATATGTGAGAACATCCATCTAAGCCATGGGCCAAGACTTTATCATCAGGTATAAAAGAATATTTTGTGTTAAGGGAACTTGACTTGGACTCATTATAATTTCTATTGATAGAAAGTAGATTTTTGTTTTCTTATGGCAGATCCCAAATGTATGGAATGAGTCACATGTCTATCTGCAAATATCTTGGAACTCTTGGTAAAAGAAAAATACAAAGTGAAAATAAAACCAAATAACATTTAAGAAAGCTAAGATAAATGATAGCATTACTGTATCTTTTTATCCTAACTGAGTTGAGATACAGAAGAGAAGTGGAACAGCTTTTTGTTGTTGTTTCTGTGCTGGATTATATTGGTATAAGAAGCTCTGTAATTTATATATGTCTTGTTGTAGGAGGCACCCTTTTTATCCATCTGTGTAATTTATTTCTGTTCCAAAAGGTTCTATTCCACTAATAGAGGATACTCTGACCATTATGATATTCTTAGATTGCCCATTTTCATTGTCTTTTTTGAGTTAGATTTTTCTACATTTCTTTTATTTATTTAATTTTTAAATGGATGTAATAATTCACTTACTTCCTCCTCCCTCATCTCTCTTTTTTTCTCCTCTTTTAGATATTCTTTCTATACTCTTTTCTGGATGGATAAGGCAAGTCTTCTAGCACCCAAGTGAAGAGTGAGTTGTGTAGCCTTAAAAACTAGTTAAGAGGATAGTATTGAGTAGTTTCTAAGTCTAGTATCTTTAAAATGATAGAGTTGGATTAAGGACTGAATAGTGATAGATTAGCCAGAGGTTGTCTCAGGTTCTACTCATTTTCTTTTTTCTTGGTTCTTTGAGACAAGAATATCACAGTACAGCCAGTCTTTAATTTCTGAGCTGCCAAAGGATGGTTACAGCTGCTTGTTGAGGGGACATTGCATTGCTGATGTTTTGATACATGAGAATAGGTTAAGATGACCTCTGAACAGCTCTCTCCTTTGGAAGGAGGTTCATCAGGTCATGGTGCTTTAAATACATTGCAGAAGGCAACAGTTAATGGTGATGGGTCACACTTGAATTGTTCACAGTCTGTTTACCAGTCGTCTCTGTTTCTCTGAAAATCTCATCACAAGGTCAAACTGCTGTAATTCTTTGTGGCTAACACGGTAGCTGTTCCTTGGGGACTAGGGTGGGTGGGGTCAGGTTTGGCAAAATGTAGGCCACAGCTGCCAGCCATCACTAGATTAGAAATTGAACAGAAAATCTGTTTTAAAATATCTCATTTGTTTGTAACTAGGAACTATAAAACATGCTGAGTTGCTAAAATAACCCCCTCTTTTTTCCCCTTTGAGGTGGGGTTGGTGATTTTGGAATGACAGTTTTAGCTAACTAGAATTTTATAGCACTCAGTTATTTGAATGTTAAATCTTATCAGCATAGAATTGTCTCTATTACCAAAAAAAAGTGACTTTCCAGACACTTGCTTTGGTGATATATCGTATAAGTAATAAAATCAGTCTGGAATATCAGAGGACAGAATCACCCACAGTCAAGCGTGAAGGTCAGAGAGTGGTGGCCCACACTTTTAATCCCATCATTTGGGATGACCAGTGGTGACCCAGGCCTTTAATCCTATCACTCAGGAGACAGAGATCTTTCTGGATTTTTGTGAGTTCAAGGCCTAACAGCCTTTAATCCTAACTCGAGGATTATGAAAAGAGTTGAACCAGGAAGTAAAACAGCTGGGCAGGGGGTGAGGGGAGTGGGGAGGGAGAAGATATATAAGACAGGAGAAGGCAGAAATTGAGGATTCTGTAGAAGTGACCAGTAGGGCTGAGGACCGTGAAGACAGCTCTTACTCTGTTCAATCAGAGAAGTTGGCTGGGTGAAAACTGACTGTGATCTGTTTCCTCTCTCTGATATTCCAGCTTTTACCCAATATCTGGCTCCAAGTTTTCGTTATATACCAAATAGGATTTATGCAATAACTTGCTGTCAGCTCCTGTAAGCAAAGCCAACATTTAATTCCTCTTTTATTCTCTGAAAAGGAACATATAAGTATGACTTAGAAGACCAAAGAAGAGTAGATGGGACATTTTTCTCTTGGCCTCTGACCTCCCAAAGCTTGCTTTTCCTTAGCTGTTTCTTGCATTTGAGTGATTTTGCAGAGCAATCTAGCTTATCAAGGAGACTCTTGCACCATTAGATTTTGAAGTAGATGGTGGGGGAGGTTCATTGGGCACCATACCACTTACAATGGGATATTCCTGGCTATAAGACTGAGAATGCTTAAGGGGGTAAGTGCTTCATGTTCGTGATCTATAGCAGTGTTCTCAACCTCCTAATGCTGCGACTCTTTAATAAAGTTCCTCATGTTGTGGTGACCCCAACCATAAAATTATTTTGTTGTTACTTTATAGCTGTAGTTTTGCTGCTGTTATGAATCATAATGTAAACATCTAATATGCAGGCTCTCTGATATGTGGGGGTTTCCACCCACAAGTTAAGAATCACTTGTCTAGAGATTACTATGCTCCAAAGTCAGGAATGAGGAGGTTTGAAGATGCTTTATGAATCTTATTTTTTTTATTTTTTAAGAATTTTATATTCTAATAGTGTATTTAAATTATTTCCTCTCCCTCTCATTCAAATTCTCCTGGGTCTCTTCACTACTCACCATATTCATAATCATATGTTTATGTGTATATACAAATATATACATACAACTTGTTGAGTCAATCTGTTATTGCTTATATTTGCATGTGTTTAGGGTGTTGGGTAGCCTATTAGGAGGTTCATTGGAAGGGAAGACTGATTCTCCCTCTCTCAGAAGTCATTGTTTTTAGCTCTTCATCTAGGGTTGGAGCCTTGTGAGATCCCCCTCATCCAGGTTAGCATGTCAACTAGTGTCATCATTGTTTAGGTTTTATTTTATTGTTCAGCTTCATATATATATCTCCTGTCCTTTGGCTTTTACAGTCTTTCTGTTCCCTCTTCTGCTGTGTTCCTTGAGCCTTAGGTGTGGGCTTGTGTTGTAGATGTATCTTTTGAGGCTGGTCACCCCCTTACTGCCATTCAGTTGTTCTCTGCCTTTTGACCAATTGTGGATTTCTATAATGGTCGCTGTCTGCTACCAAAAGAAGCTTCTATGATTAGAGATGAGAGCTATGCCTACATGTGGGTAGAAGGATAAATATTAGAATACAGTTAGCAAAAAAGTAGGCTCTCTTCTCAGGTCCATGGCCTCAGTAGTTGGCTAGATTACAGTGTCAGGAATAAATTCTTTTCTATTGAGTGGGCTTTAAGTTCATTCAGTTAGATGGCTGTTGGTTACCCCCAAGATATGAATGCCATTTTCTTTTTTTTTTTTTTAAACTTTATTTATTTATTTATTTATTTGCCTTGGTGTTTGCCTGGAACTGGAACTACAGACAGTTGTTAGCTGCCATGTGGGTGCTGGGAATCAAACCCGGGTCCTCTGGAAGAGCAGAGGGTGCTCTTAACCGCTGAGCCATTTCTCCAGCCCCATGAATGCCATTTTCATACCTTTGGGGTTATTTTGCAGTTCTGGTCAATGTTGTGGTTCATTACACTACATTGTGTAACGAATGTGGTTCATTGCTAGTCTGTTCTTAGGTTTGTATTGCTGGTTTCTTTTATCAGAAAAGACTAGTTCTCTTTAGATTTGTTTGAGGCTATGGAGTAGTGTCCTTGTTAAGTTAGTAGACAGATTTAAAGTCTAAACACTTTTAAGGAAATAAATTTTGGCTCCAGGTCTTACTAAGTTGACTTTTCCTTTATGTCTCCTTCCAACTTAGGATGGTGATCGGGATATTTTTATTGACGGAGTTGTTGCTCGTAATAGAGCTTTAAATGGGGACCTTGTGGTTGTAAAACTGCTTCCTGAAGACCAGTGGAAGGTGAGTTAATTTTTTTTTCTAATTATTTTCTTCATAGGGTATTATGCATATCATGATGTAATTATAGGCTTCCTTTGAATGGGATTTGAGGTATATTGTTCCCTCTCCAGTCCATCTACTTTGTCAGATTCTTATATGGATTTCTGATGTTCTTTTGGATAAGAAAAATGCTTATAGGGTCTTGTCAAGCCTGAAGTCACTCATTACTTTCCTACACCCTATGCTGTGAGATCTGGGACAACAAATCCACAGAAATGATGGTATTTTTTATAGGTTTCTGCTGCTTGTACTGAAACACACAGCAATACATAATAAGTGCTGAGATTAAAGTCATATATACGACAGGCCTGGATTAGAGGTGTGATTCTGTAAATTCCCATGCTGCTGGAGATAGTTGAACAGGAAAATTTGGTCAAACAGGTAACATCCCTGCATTCAGTACAGTTCAGGCTTCATGGACAAAAAAACCTATTTTTCTTTTACGGTTAGTATGAAAACATGGAAGAAATCAAACCAGAAATTATCCTGGCTGTTGTGTGAATATTGGACTGTAGTGGGTACAGTCTCCGTTACAGACGGCCATTGTGGGGAGAGGCTGGCATGTGCTGTAGTGGGTACAGTCTTTGTTACAGACGGCCATTGTGGGGAGAGGCTGGCATGTGAGAGTAGAGAAATCAGAATGGAAGGCAGGATTGAGGGACAGGACAAGGAAGAGAGGGAGCACAGACCCAGGTGAGCAGGACGAGGAGGAGGAGAGGGAGCACAGACCCAGGTGAGCAGGA
>PVIH01008932.1:29950-64517 GCA_004025045.1 Sigmodon hispidus | reverse complement strand
TTTTTTTTTGAGTGTATTATTGAAAAACACTTTAGCACCCTCCTAGATGGTCTGTCTCACTTATTGGTGAACCCTACTAAACATTTAGAGAAGAAATGGTCCTTGTCTTACACAAGGAATGATTTCTTTCCCTTCATTCTATGAGGCCATCATTGTGAAATACCAGAGTGGGAAACAACATAAGAGATCTACAGATGAATGCCTCTTATAAACACAGGTGAGCAAGCATTTATCAAAATATTAGCAAAGAGACTCTGGGAGCATGTATATAAGAATAGAACATGAATATGTGGCATGTGTCCTGGAAATGCAAAGTTGACTTAATGTTTAAAAACAATCACTATAGCTTATCATTTAAAACTAAATTTGACACCATATTTCAATCAAGCACCAGTCAGTAGACATAGAAAATGTATTTGTCAAAATTCTACAACTCCTTGTGATGCAAATTTGCAGCAGACCAGGAATAGTGGTCATGTGATTACCTGAGAACACGGAGGGAGAACCTGTAGAGATGGCAGAGCAGTGTCATTCTCAGTGCTCAAAGGCTCTGCCCCGTCATCCTCCTTAGTGTGGTGTAGCCCAGACTAGCACTGGACCTAGGTCGCTCTTGCCATAGTCCCCTGAGAACCAGAGTAGTGAATACTGGGATCTGCTGCCAAGGCTGCCGTCCTGCATTGTTTTGGAGATTCAAGCCAGTACGAAAAGGAACTAGGAAATAGACTGTTTTACTATCTTACTATGTGATTTTCTACATAGAAAATCTTGTCTATTGAAAAAGATACTAAAAGAAGTGAGTTATTAAGATTGAAGGATAGGTTTACCTAAAAAATCATTTGTACTTCTATGTTCTGAAGAAATTAAAAATTTCTGATAGTGCCATTTACAATAGGATAAGAATATGACATTATTAGGGAGAAACGACCAAAAATATAACCAGTATGTGCTAAAATTATAAAGCATTAGTGAGAGAAGTTAAGAACTCAGTAAATATGTTTATCAAATAAAAGAGTCAATATTGTTCTACTCAGATCAAGATCAGACTGATTTCATTGCACTTCCCCCTCCAATATCAGCAGTCTCTTTGTAGAATTTATAGGCAGTGTTTTAGATTTATGTAGAAGAACAGAACATCTAAAAGAGCCAAACAAAGAACAAAACTGGAGGACAAAGCACCCTCTGGTTTCAAGACCTCTGTTAAATCCATAAATAGACTCATACATTTTTGACTTTCTCTATGAATTACTAAGATAGTTCAGTGGGAAAGGGATCTTTTTTCAATAGATGTTCTGTGCTAGTTTTATAGACATGTAAGTATAAATTAACTTTGCTCCTTAATATGTGCAGGGATTAAACAGGCACCAAGGAGCCTTGGAAGCTGAGGCCTGACTAAGCTCCATAGTGTTGAAGGCCAGCCTGTGACAAGATGAAATGACAACACCAGGGGCCCAGGAAGGAGGAGCTCAGGTGTAAGGAGTGTGTGGACTTGTAGTTGGCTCTAGGTTCACTCTGAGCCATGGCCAAAAGAGGGACCAGCAAATAGAAGGATACAGTATGTTGAAGTGAATCAGATCCAAAGTTTGTGTAAAAATAGCAATTTTCTAGAAGAAAACCGAGCACAAATTTTAATCAGTCAGTCAGTCAATCAATCAATCAATTAGTTAATTAGCTTTCTTAGAGAAGGTTTCTCTGAAACAGTCCTGGTTGTCCTGGAACCCACTCTGTAGACCAGGCTGGCCTCAGACTCACAGATATGCACCTACTTTTGCTTTAGAAGTGCTGGGATAAAAGTACTGCTGCCTGGCTCCAAAAATTTTAGATTTCCAGATTTTAGATATCAGATTTGGTCAATATTTCCTAAGTATAACAAAAGAAATAAAAATAGATAAGAAATAAGCCAATAGGTCTGGAGAGATGGCTCAGAGGTTAAGAACACTGACTGTTCTTCCTGAAGTCCTGAGTTCAATTCCCAGCAACCACATGGTGGCTTACAACCATCTGTGATGACATCTGGTACCCTCTTCTGTATACTATATACATAATAAATAAATAAATCTTTAAAAAAAAGAGCACTGAAATAAGCCAATAAATTTGATTTCATCAAAGTCATACACTTTGCTCTTCTTTAGCCACTGGTTTTAAAAATAAAATAATAGGCCACAGATAAGGGGAAGGATTGCCAAAAACATTACCTGAATATGGGCTTTTATTTAGAATATAAAAAAATAATTTAATAGTAACCAAATTACAAAATGCATAAAAATTTGCACAGTTTTCCTAAAGATATAGCAAGTATGGGAAAAAATAATCAACATTAGTCATCAAGGAAATACAAAGTAAAATTACAAGATACTATAGATCTAATAGAATAGTTAAACAAATTGGCCATGTGTTGGTGTGGGTATTATGTAATTAGTACTGTTGATGGGGGGAAAATGGGCAATCACTTTGGAAAAGAGTTTGGTAGTTTCTTAAAAAGTTCTGCATATGACTATTATATGATCCAGCCATTCCATTCTTGGTTGTTTACCTTAGTGAAAGGAAATTATTGCCACATTAAGTCTTACAAATGAATAAAGTGTTATACACAAATGTTCAGGTTTAACTACAAAGTGGAAACAAATATGCATCAGTATATGAATAAGTAAACCTGTTTTGATATATTTATTCAATGAGATACAATTCATCAGGAAAACAAGAAAATGACTGATATGTACCACAAGATAAATAGCTTTCATAATGATGATGAGTGCAAGAAGATAGGTGAAAACAGTACCCTGTGGTTTGATTTATAAAAATCTAGAAATGCAAAGTAATTAGTAGTGACAAGAAGTAGACCAGTGGTTGCTTTGGGTGGGAGTGGGAGAGGTGCATGTTTATTAGTTTTTGTGGGATTGTTGCTAATTGCATGCATATTTTAGGACTCATCACTTTGTACTTTTAGTATATGCAGTTTATTATGTGTTCACTTTCCCTCAATAATGTTGTAAAAAAATACTGAAAATAAAGATGTTTGCATAAATGAGTCTGGAGTTTCATAAAGAGGTAGACACTAAACTTGTACTTTTGGGAGTCATCAGCATATACGTAGTGCTTAAACAGCTTTGCAGCTGTATTATCTAGAGTCACAGATAAAGAAGGGGAGAACTCTGAATACTAAGTTCTTGTGTGAGCTGCTATTTAGAGGTTAGGTAAGGACAGTGTAGGGAGGCCCACATCTCTGCCCACATGAGGACAAGTACTATGATGGTCAGGCTGTGCCTGGTGTAGATAAGGGGCCTATGCAATCTGAGGGGGAATAGATGAATGGTAAAATGGAGTCCACAAACTCAGGCTTTGTAATCCATAAGACCTGTTGAAAGAAGAGGGTATGTTTTTGTTGTTTGCTTTTTTTGAGAGTCTTTTTGTGTAGTCCAGCTTGACTTCAAAGTCACTAACTTCCTGCCTCAACCTTCTGAGTCCTAGGGTTATAGGCATGTGCTTTTGGATGTACCTTGTTTGTTTCTACTAATCTCTCTTGAAGTAAGCAAGAAAGAAGAGAGTATTAGTATTATTTTTCCTCAGGAATATAAAGAGCAGCTGAGCCCAAAGAGGGCAGAACCAGAGATGTTTTATGCGAGGGTCTACTTAGTGTAGGCTGAAATATGCTTTGTGTTCTTCCACTGTGGGGCAGCTGGGTGTAAAAACAAAACTATGAAAACACAGTAGGCTCTTCATGTCCTCAGCTGCTCCTCTCTGAACTCTTCATCAGTTCATATTGGGGAGAGAAATATTTCAGGGATTGAATGCTCTTTCAACTTAAAAGAATGAGTCACTGAACCTTGAGTTCTAGCTACATTCACTGAATTAGCAAGTAACATGGAAAAATCTCTTGACCAGAGAGAGGACTCTGGAGTCTCTGTAGCTTTGGAGGCTACCTCTTTAGCCTGGAAGGCAGGAAAGGTATCTTGTAAAGAGGCAAAGCAGCCACTGTCCTTTGTGGGACTGAAAAGCTTTAGAAGTTAGAGGCAGCTTGGTAGGAGGAACTATAAAGACTCAGCAGCCTACTTAGCATTCAGGAGTCTGGAGAGGAGATGGCACTCAGCAGACAGGTTTCCAAAGCTAAGAACAGTTATTTCTTGTCTTTGAGAAAGATGGATATGAATATGAGAGGCCTTAGGCCTGGGCTGGTCTTTAGCCTGTAAACTATCTATATGGGGATTTTTATGAATAAAAATTCTTACTCAGTATGACCTAGGTGGTGCCCTAATTGTGCAGTTGTAACAAGCTCCCAGGCCTTGTTTGTTTGGGGAGTCATCCCTTGAATAAGACTTACTCAGTGGAGCAGGAGGGAAGTGAAAGAAGCAGATGGAGGTTACTGGTCCTTAGATCTGAGCTCTGGTTGGCAGAAAGATAGATGAGAAGTATGGATATTGACAGTTGTGGCTGGACCACTAAGTCTCAGATGAGATCTTATGGCCTCTGTCCATTGGTAGCACCTAGTAAACAGAGATCGATAGGGACAGTCATAGGCTTGCCTGGCAAGGAGCCACCTCTCCAACCCCCCCTCCCATCTTGGAATTTCTGACAAGGGGTGATGTAGGACCATACGCTGGACTGATGAGGGGCTGTTTTGATGGGCCCATGTGTGTCTTTAGCTTTTAGAAGATTTGAGATTTGGAGGTCACTCTGGTTGCTTATATCTGTGTGGAGCTCCCAAGCATCTTCACGGCTTTTGGCAATGACTTTGGTTCTTTTCAAATCAGCTGCATTAGGTATATCTCTTAGGCTTTTTAGTTTGAGTATTTCACAGCTCTCAATTTGAAGGGCTTGGAAATCTATTTGCTGTGACCTACCTGTGACAGTTGTTGGTAACAGAATCAAACTAGAGAAAATATTCAAACTGTCTTCAGAAATCGTGGACATGTATAATACAGGCATCTCAAAACATGCTGGCCAGTTGTCTTACAGGTTTGTTAGTACAAAAACATGTTTTCAAAGAAATCTTTAGTTAGTGGTGTAAGTGAATGTGAATTAATTGAATTATTTGTCTTTTCTTCTTTGTGCTTGTTGTGTTCACTCTCTTGGGTATGCAAACTACAGTGCCTTTAGGGTTTTAGAAAAAAAAAAACCCAACAGTTCTTTTAGTTATAGTAGTAAATAGTCAATTTATTTCACAGCATGCTTTTTGGCAAAATAGATAGCTATAAAAGTATCAAGCTGTGAGGAAATAATAAAAATAATTCACTCTTATATAACAATTTTAATTTCAGAATTCTTTTACATTTTTAGTGTTTGTATATAATTGATATCTACTGAAGGGTGTTTGAGGGACAAATGGTCATTTCTTTACTAGCCGGGAACTAAGATACTGTGAAAGTGTGTGGTTTGAACAGTTTTGAATCAGGCTCTCTTGACTTTTGTTTAATGCTCTTTTCCTTCAGGTATTCAAAGGGGGTAATGGTGGGAACTATGCCCAAGCATTGATCTTGTTTCTTCTTGGAGCTGCACTGGATAACCAGTGCCTTCTCCCATTTGTCCTGCCCTGGGCAAGATCCTGGAGATATAAACAGAATAGGTCCCAGGTTTGCCCTTAAGGAGCTTGTGGGCTGGTTGGAAGGGGATGGAAATAATTATGGTAAGGTTTACAGCATGGAAAGAAATACACATCATTATATAAGCAGTAAACACTTTGAGACAGTTGGGGAAGGTGGTATAAAGGTTACATTAGAATTCAGGTTCTAGGGATGAGAGCTTTTGTTTTGTTTTAATGCAGGATGAGACCGATCTGACAGGAGAGGGTTATGGAAACATCAGGTTTCAGAGAAGAACATGTGGATTGAACTGTTGCGTCCCTCTAACTGACTTGTCTAGACATGAGGAAGATGAGGGGGTTCTACCTGTTCTCAAGACTACCCTTGAAGGAAAACCAGTGCCCCTGGCAGCTCATACAGTCCCCAGATACTGTGTTGATTAGAAGTGTCTGTTTGCTAGGGCTGGGAAGATGAGTTAATTGGTAATATGCTTGTTAAACAAGCCTGAAGACCTGAGTTTGGATCTTCAGCATTTACAAAAAGCATCAGTGCACATCTGTAACCCTTGTAATATGAGAATGTGGTGGTGGCAACAGAGATAATGGATGACAGGGGCTTGTTGGCCAGGCTGTAGCTGAAATGTCAAGCTCCAGCTTTAGCTAGAGAATCTGTCTCAGAAAGTAAGGTGAGGATCTGGGTGTGGTGGTGCACATATTTAATCCTGACACTTGGGAGGTAGAGGTAGTCAGATCTTTGTGAGTTTGAGGCCAACCTGGTTTACATAGTGAGTTCTGTCAACAGCCAGAACTACATAGAGAGAACAAAACAATAACAACAAAATTACAATAAGACAGAAAGGGCCAGAGGAAGACAACTGACATTGACCTCTGTCTTCCACATGAGTACCCACTAACAGCTGCACCTGTACACGTGCAGAAAACACACACACACACACACACACACACACACACACACACACACACAATGAAGGACAAGACTGTATAATAGTTTGAAAAAAGATTTTTTAAAGCCAGAAAAGGATAAGAGTTGGAAGAATTAACACAAAAATTAAGAAGATAGCAAACAAATATTTTAGGAGTATGTGTGTGTGTGATGGAAAATATATGAAGATTACTAGTGTCCATCCTTGTGTTTCTGCCTGGTTGAGGCAGGGTTTCTTCACCACTTTGTAAGCTTGGCTGGCTGGCTGGAAGCTTGTAGAGATTCTCTTGACTGACTTCCATCTTTCCTTAGGAACTCCGTGGAATTATAGTTGCTTGTACTACTGAGATAGACTTTTAAATTTTGTTTACTTTAGTAATATGGATTCTGGGATTCAAACTCAGGTTGTCAGGTTTGGGCAGTAAAAACCTTTTCCCACTGAGCCATTCCCTTGCCCTCTATCCATCTTTTAAATTATAATAACTTTATCCTGTTATTTTTCTTCTACTGTACTCCAGTGTAGTATTCTACAAACAAATATAACCTGTGGCTAACTGATAATGTGAACTTTTTTATGCTTGCTGTAGTAATAGGTACCTTATTTGATGTATTCTTAAATATGATGTCATCTCTAGTCCAGTTTTATGAATGAGAAAAATGGAGCTTCAACATCTTAATATAATCACTGTTAATATAATTAAGGACTAACTGTTGGCTTCAGATTTATGTTTCCTGGTTTTTACCTCTCATTGATATTTGCTAATCCAAGAATGTCAATGAAGTAGTTATTTGATCTGTGTGTGGATATTGTTTGGTATAATAGAATAGCATGAATTTAGCAAATAACAGTTTTTTAAGCATTAGATATTATCTTAAGTTGCCACTATGACTTTATCAGTTAGTATGTCTGAAGTCCAGTGTTAGTGTCAGACAGTAGTTTAGGAAACATTACTTGGAACTCTAGTGCCTGCATTTGAAGTCTAGGTGGTGCAGCAACAGCTTCTCTGGGCATGGTGGAGGCAGGTGTTGGTAATGGTCTTCAGAGCCTTACCAGGTATCTGACAAAGAGAGCTGACTGACTGTGAAGCCTAAACCAAGAGCTATAGTGCACTAAGTCTGAGCAGGGCCAAAAGGTGATAAACCTCGATGCTATTCTGGTTCAGCACCTGCAGATTTCAAGAGACACAGCACAAATTTTTCAAAGGGCAAATAGGTAATTGTCATTTAGGAATTAGTAGGTTTCTCAAGGGATTTCTAGAGATGTGGCATTTATTGCATAGTCTAAGTGGCAGTCACTGGACTTGGAGCCACAGAGAGTCACACACATGGAGTCACACACAGGGAACTTGGTCCAAAGCAGAATTGAAACTCGGAGAGACAGAATTCTGTGCTTTTTGGTTACAGCAGAAGAGGCTTGGGTCACAAGATTCAGTTCTGGTGTCTTGGCTCTGAGAAGTGGGTTGAAAAGGAAGCCCTTCCATAAGCTTGATTGGGAACCAAAGTGAGATGTAGCCATAGTAATCAGCTCAGGAAAAACTAGAGTGAAGGAAACTGACAAGATCATGTTAAAAGTGTGAAACAGAACTTAACTAGTGAGTGAGAGCGATTTCAAGTGAGGATTGCTAAAAAGTATGATACTCAGGCTGGGGTCTACAGGATACATTGGTATCTACTGGAAAACCTTATGCTAGGGATTCATTCACTTAGTTACTAAGAATCATCTCATGTACTTGATCCCTTTCATTGGTTTAAGAGGACTAGTGAGAAGAAATCAGTTAGGTCCTGTGCTAGTTGAGTCTCTCAAGTCACTGTTGAGCACTCAGCTTACAGTGCAATAAAGTATATGTCCCGGATAGTCACGGACAGTTACGGACATTCTCCAGCATGTCTGCAGTGCACCTACTAAGCAAGCTTACTTTTGTGTAAGGGATAGTGATGCTTAAAGCTGCAAGAGCTCAGGTGATTTTTTTTTTTTTTTTTAAGAAAAGATTGACTCAGAAGGAAGTAGCTTGAGTTTGAAAGAATAAAGGAAGTGTTGATAGGCATGCTGCTCTTGTTCTAAATTAAACAAATACAAAAATCAAAGTGTACATTTAATCCCTAATTTTCAATGGCTGTTCCAAACCATCTCAGGGTCACAAGTCATTGGCTTGGTACAGTAAATTGTTTCCTTTGACAATCAGCGTTTACTTCAAGTGATTGTTTGAAAGTTTTGTCTTCCAAGTTCTTCTTTAAATATGCACCCATCATGCTAGATTATATTTAATCCAATCTCTTGCATAACTACTATCGTTTTGGATTGTTGTCAATTCCAGTGGAATTAGAATTTCTCAGAACTGTTTGCTTTCTTGGCCTGCATGGCAGTCCCAGAGAGGACTTGGAAGGTACTTAATGATGGAGGGAAGGTTTAGGAACCTCTACCCAGAGCTGTACAGTGCTAAGGTGTATCTACTGCCATGATCAGGTTTTCCTGAGATGCTTATGTACACAAACCTGTTCTTAACAAGTCATCTTTTCTCCTTCAGTGTTGCCAACTCTAGACTCAAGTACTTCAGGTTCTTGCCTGTTTTAAACATGTCTTCAGATCTCTGTAATTCAGGTTGAAATATCTGAAATAAAGACTATCATTTAAGGATAGCGTAGGTTATTTGTGCTGGGAAACTCCCAATTGATATTTTAGGATTATATGTTAAAAACTAATTTTATTCCTTCTTAATTCCATGGAGATGGTTTGATGAAATTCTTATTAATTACAGTGAATGAGTTAATGTAGACAAGATTACAGTATTTTTGCTTTGCAATATCTTTACTCCAGAGTCTAGGCTGACTGGAACTGTTGCCATATATTCTTTTTGCCATGTATTCCTATGACAGAAGGAAACCACTATTTAAAATTCCTGGTCCAGGAATAGTGCAGAATGAGTTACCTAGCTCTCCCCAATCACAGAAAGACCAAGAGGTGTAGTCCTCCAAAGTATATGTAATCAGAGGTAGCAGGATCTATTTGCCAAATGGCATTTGTGGCTGTCATACTGGATTAATTATAATTATTTTATGTTTCATGCTGAGTAGCCATTTGAAAAATATATGCCAGTTCTTGTGGGATGAGCTTCTACATCACTTACTGCAAACTCATCCCAATTAATGAAAACAGAATTTAGAAGTAGCTAAAAATGATCCAGATGGTCCTCAAGGTCACCCTTGGTTATGTAATCTTGCTTTAAAGTACATTCTATGATGCAAAGTAATTTTGTTGTTTTTCAAATTAAGTTAATGGTGCAATGCTATAGTTTTTGTAAGATGTTATGTTTTAAAGAAATACACTGTGGTTTATTTGTCAGTATTTGTAAAGCATAAGATTTTTATCACTAAGTATTATGATACTGCTGCCTGTTACCACTATTGTTTACATTCTCATTTTTTATTTTAAAAAGCCAATAGGTCTACTGTATCCTGTATCGAGTAATAATTTAGGAATATATTCTACTGTCTTAAGAATTTAGGTAAAACATACCAGGCAGAAAAACTTTGTACAAAGAGCTATTGAGAAAATGATGGGAGAATTGGAGAGCCACATATATTATAGTGCTCTGTAAGAAAAGAGGCAAGACTGGTAGATAAAAAAGTGGGGATAGTCTCAGTTCATGAAATATCTTGTTGCATAAACAGTCATAATATTAACATATATGTACTGGAAAGCCATAGAAGACTTTTCTGGAGAGGTGACAGTCACATTTGCATATTAAAATATTCTGCTTGATAGGGTGGATGGCCTAAATGAAAGGGAAAAAAGTGGGAGATTGACAGAATAATTTGTTCAGAGAGCCGTAAGGAGAGGTGATAAGCCACAGTGGCACTGAAGAATTTGAGGAGGAGATGAATTTAGACTTGAGTAAACCTGGTGATTGGAAGTAGTAAGTAAGATAAAAGGCAAAAACTAGGATGAGACCTATACTTTGTGCTTAGGTATTTAGTGCACAGCAGCATCATTTGCTATGGTAGGATCTGGAAAAGGGAGCAGGCCCAGAGGTGAGGGTAGGAAGAGTTCACTTGGCCTTGAGTTTGACACACACAGGAACATGTAAAGTTGTAAAGCTGGAGGGAAGTTTCTCTTAGGATTTAGAGCTAAAGTGGTACATGTTTGATTGACTTCAGTGACATTTAATTAAATGGGGATTTTGTGGACAGATAAAATAAGAATGGAACCTGGGGAGTACTGATGCACATTGCATCTACAGAGAACGAGCATCCAGTGATAGAGTGTGGAAGAGGGCATAGAGACAGAAGATAGAGCATGCCAGGAGAGAGTGTGGTGCTGGGAATGCAGACAGGGGACATCTGAAGGAGGGATAGTTGCCCTGTAGCTTACAGATGCAGAAAAATTTTCATAGAAAGTTAGTTTTGGTTAATATGGAATATCTATGGTATTGACTATTGGAGTAATTTTGGTGGAGTAAGAGGGCAAGAACCAAAGCACCTTGAGTCAAGGAGTGCATGGAAAACCAAGAAAGACCAGTGATCTCAAAAGGAGGGCCACATGGATGATGTTTGAATGAGTTAAATATAGCATTTTAAGCTGCGATTCTTAGAGGCTAGGCTTGTGGTGAAGATGTTTGCTTAAGTAGCCTATGTGAAAAATCTATGATTTCTACTAAATTATTTATAATTTGATTTGGGAAATCTCAACAGAGATCTAAAGTTAGAATTTGAAAGCAGACTGATAAAATGCTAGAAGCTGGGAATGGCTAGTGGGAGATTGGATGTCTCAGTACACAGGACTGAGGCAGACACAGGGACAAACCAGAGAAATCTAGAAAAGGTTTCAGAAGTAAATGCAGTCAGGACAGTTGGCCAAGATAAGGGAGCTATCTCAAAGAACAGTTTTGGGAAACACTGGAATTTGTACAGGAGGAGTTGACAAACTTCTGAAAAAGGCTGGTTAGCAAACATTTTAGACTATGGGCCATTCAGATCAATCACAGCTTCTCTGTTGCTTTTATTCCCTAAAAAACAATGAATGACCATATGTAAGCAAATAAGCACAGCTGTGTTTCAGCAAAGCTTTATTGAACAATTACAGGATTTGGGCTATAAGCTGTAGTTTGCCAGCCTCTATTCTAGAGCTTGTAATTATACCTCAAGAAGGAGCTTGCTTCTGCTCTGTAAAGAACCTGGTGAGCCTGGATACAGGTATCTTTTTATCTCTAAAAAATATGTAGACTATGCTGGAAAATGTCTGACTCCTTTGAATCTGTTCCAAAATTCACTAATTTAGTCTTGAAGTTCTGGAGTCTTTAGATTTTAAGTCAGAAAATGTTAAGGAGTCTCTGTTTCTATAGGGTCTTAGGAAATTAGTTGGCTGGTTCTGTATTTTCTCTTTAATAATATGAGAACATTGAGTTTAAAATGTATTGAAAAATCTGGGGGCTGAGAAAATATTAATAGCTCACATGGTAGAGTTCTTGCCTAGAGTGTACAAAGCCCTGGGTTTGATCCCTAACCTCTCTTAAAACTGGCCATGGTGGGACAGGCTTATTATTATCAGAACTCAGGATGAAAGGCAGGAGGATCAGAAGTTCAAAGTCATTCTTGGCTATATAGCAAGTTCAATACTAGCCTGAGCTGCAGAAGACGCAGTTGCAAGAAATCTGGATGCAGTTACTATAGCTTTAGGTTCTTTAAAAACTTTTTGTCACTTTATTTATTTACCCATTAATTAATTAATTAATGTGTTTATATTTGTGTGTGTGTGTGTGTGTGTGTGTGTACACGAGTATATGTGGCATGTTATTTCCTTCCATCATGTGGGTCCCAGGTATTGAAATGACATCAGGTCTTCAGCCTTTATCCTCTGAGCCATATTGATGGCCTGTTTTAGGTCCTTTTTGATCAGGCTAGAAAATGGATCTTATGGATAAAGTTCTCAGTTATGTGTTTTGGAATAGAGACCACATTGTCTACCTTAAGTCTCTGACATGGCTGTCTTTGGTACAGCTCAGCCCAACATCTCATTCTGTTTCTCCTCTACTGCCCTTTGTCTCTGCTTTCATGGTTAAGGCCTTTGTCATTAACTTTAGCAGTGATAACTTGAATTGATCTTTGCAGTGATCATAAAAAGGACAAGTATTTCTCTGTTTGGCCCTTTTTTATCTTTATTTGAGATAGAGTCTCATATAGCCCAGGCTGGCCTTGAACTCACTATGTAGCTGAGTATAGCCTTGAACTCCTAATCTTTACATCTCCACCTCCCAAGTACTTGGATTAGTGGCATGTACCATCATGCCTGTCTCTCCTACATTCTTTTAAAGCTAAATGGGGACCAGTTATGTGTAGTGGAGAAGACCTCACCCACTGAGCTTCAGCTACATGGACAAGTCCCACCTTCTAAGAACCTCACACAACTGCTTAATCTCTTGTATCAGTATGTTTTCCCCTCAGAATCCCCTAAATAAAATATATTCTTTTTAATCAGTTGCCAGTGATCTGTGGTTATAGATTGTGTCTTAGACAGAGTATTGGGGTACAGGGTGTCTTGGCAGATAGTAGTCATCAGTTAGAGGTCAGTGCTTGAGGCAAGTGACAAAATACAAGGCTACAAATACGATGTGAGCACAGTCAGGAATAAAGGAGATGTCTTATAAGTTGGTACAGAGAAAGGAGAATGACTGCTATCAGTGCCTTGCCTTGGAATATATGATGTCATCAGGAGGAATGTGGTGAGCCATCATGCTACTTTGCCAGTGGACTTACATTGAGAACTTATAGTGAACCAGACATTGTGGGTGGTATTAGAAATATGGTCATGAATACCAGCACAGAACTTAGAAAATGGTGTGAGAACTGTTGGGAGCAAGTATCCTGCTTGAATAGTGCTACTCTTGACGCAAAGTAGAGAAGTGAATTTGTTAGACATAATGACGCCTTAGTGTAATAGGGCCAGTTCTGAGGAGCTCAGCTTGAGAGAGTTAGTCTAGTGGAGCAATGCAGAGGAAAGTGAGACAACAGGGACCACTGGGTATAATGGGAGGATTAACAGGATTGCTAGCTAGTCCTGGAGAGGGCCAAGGAATACTTTTTGGAAAAAACTTTGGGAGGAAATAAAGACTGACAACAGAGTATAGAGTGGATAAAGGACCAGAAGACTTGCTATAAAAAAAGAGTGCAAGTGGGGCTGGAGAGAGAGCTCAGTGGTTGAGAACACTAGCAGCTGCTCTTCCAGAAGACCCGGGTTTGATTCCCAGAACTCATATGGTGACTCACAACCATCTGTAACTTCAGTTCCAGGGGATCCAGTGCGCTCTTGTGTCCTTCACAGGAAGTGCATTCATGTGGCACCCTGACATACTTGCAAAACACCATACATATAAAAATAAATCTTAAAAAAAAAAGAGCTCAAATTGTTATAGATTCAGGAGTTTTTGTCCAGCTGGATGATATACACGGGGAAGAGTAGTAGCTGGAGATACATCATCAGCTTTGTTGAACTTTCTCCCCAGGCACTGGTAGGCAGATTGTGTACTTAAAAACCCAGTGTATATTTAGTATACTTTGTGTTGCCATAACAAAATATTTGAAAACATTTTTAAAGAAAACAAACTTGTTCTCTCACAGCCTAGACAGGTTCAGTTGTATGGTGAGAGGGAATATTTTCTATTTCAGAACTCACTTCTTGATTTGAGCCTCACAGTACATCCTTGCACATTGTCACTTGGCTTAGGCGTTGGCCTCTATGTGATTATTGAAGGCAGAAGAAGGACAAGCAGAGAGGAGGGAGGGCCTTCATGACATGACTCCCCATAAAGCCTTACCTCCTAATGTCGTCACTGTCACTACCTGACTGCTGAAGACAGTATGTTAAAACTGCAGCAGCAGCTACCATAGGTTCCAGGAAAACAACTAACCCTGCATCAAGAGCTGTAACAGTGTTGAGCCCATCTCTGTATCTGTGAACACATGACACAGTGGGGAAGTGGGATCTCATGTCTGTAACACACTGTGATGCCGTCTTTGGTTGTTAGGTGCTGTTGTCTCTGACCTTTGGGGTAAAGTCTGGTTGTCTTTAGAAAATGAGGGCTTGAGCATTGGCAGCCTGCATATATTGACTTTGGGCTTTCTGCCACTTCCCTCTACTGTGCACTTGGTGTTAGGTGTGGTATTAGCATTGACTTAATCTGAATTCTGGCAGCTCCAAGTGTGGTCCATGTGCTTGTAGCCCCACATACTCTCAAGCTCTCTTCTCAAGACCCAGTAGATAAAAATCTGCACTTAACAAGAGTCCTGTATGATCTGTGTGAGCATTGGTACTTATATAGATGATTAAGTAAAACAGAATGATATATTATTTTCCTTTTGTATTTTATTTCCTTAAAATAATACCTTCCAGTTGCATCTGTGCTGTAACACATCAGCATTTTGTCTTCTTTGATAGCTGTATTACATTGAATGGCTGTACCATATTTTATCTTCTCACCAGCCGATATACATTTGTGTAGTATTGTGACACTCCTCTACCTTTAAAATAAGTAATTAGAGAAAGGAAACACATATATGCAGATTATTTTAGTTAGAGGAGAGCCTTCTGGGGACTGAGGCTGTGATACAATGTCCCTGCGTCTCTGTTCTCCCTCCCTCCCTCCCTGCCTTCTCCAGTTAGCTGCAGCAAGTGAGAGAGAGATGTAGCATTCTTACAGTCGCAGTCCGAAAAATATGTTTATTGACAGAAGGTTAGGATGATCTTTCATGGGTTCTTTTTATTCCAAGAAGACTTCTGTAACCTTTCTCCATTTTCAGAGACCTTTTAAGTTCAAAGTTATGTCATTTCTCTTAATAGTCTCCTGTTTCACTCATTTTTTCCTCAAGAGTTACGTCTTTCTTTGTGTGTGTAATGATGCATGTTTTCTATTTCTTCTCACTAATTGAGACCACATTTTAGTTCTTTTTAGTATATTTTGAAATCTTATTGAAAATAAACTTAAAAACTTTATCACTTTTGCATAGTATAGACCAAAGCACCTGCTAGAACAACCTAAAGGAGGGATGATTGCTTTGGGAACGTGGCTTCAGTGCATTCAGTTTCAGTGCAGTGGTTTCAGAGGCTTCAGTCCACAGGTTTAGAGGGTTCACTCCATAGTTTAAGAGAGTTCAGTCCATGGTTTTATAGGGTTCAGTTCCTGGTTTCAGAGACTTCAGTCCATAGTTTCATAGGGTTCAGATCACAGTTTCAGAGGGTTCAGATCATGGTTTCAAAGGGCAGATCATGATTTCAGAGGGTTCAGTTCAGGGTTGCTTGTCCTCATGTACATGGTATCTTGGCAGTGTAAGTGTATGAAGGAGGCTGTCAACTTTATGATAAACAGGAAGCAGAGGACAAACTCTGAATTAGGTATAACTTTGAAAGGCACATCATAGTGACTTCCTCCAGCTTGAAACTAGGCTTCTAATATACAAGTCTATGGGACACATTTCCTAATCAGACAGTAATGGTTATTTTTGTGTCTTGAAATAGTTGGCAGTCTGAAATCCCTCCCAAGAACTTGAGCATCACAGCTTTCAATTTCCCCAAGGTACTGCAGTGACATAATTAGGAGGGGCTGAAAAGAGGAGATAACGTCTTTTTCTTTATTTGAAAAGACAAAAACTTAGAAGGTATCAATTTAGAAGGCAGTATGAAACTAGACATGGCTCAGTGGTTAAGAGCACTGACTGTTTTTCCAGAGGACCTGAGTTTGGTTCCCAGCATCCACATGGCAGCTAACAACTGTCTGTAATTCCAAGGTCTGACACCTTTACACAGTTATACATGCAGGCAAAACACCAATTCACATAAACAACAAAAGTTTAGAAAAGTGACTTTGTTTTTAAGTGAGCTAGGTACCTATACTGTCAAAAAGATTATTTATAATTGGAGTCTATTTTTGTATTTTTCTTTTTGTTACTCATATATTTTAGATACTAATCCTCTGTCAGATGTATAGCTAGTAAGGTTTTTCTCCTATTATTCAGACTGCCTCTTCATTTTATTGACTGTTTTCTTTTCTGTGTAGAAACTGTTTAGTTCATGAGATCTCATTGGTTGATTATTGGCTTTATTTCCTGAACAGGGAACCTATTCAGAAAGTCTTTACCTATTCCTATATCTTGAAGTACATTTTTTTTTTTAATCCCTGGCAATTTCAGAGTTTCAAATCTTCTACTGAGGCCTTTGATTCATTGGAAGTTGATGTTTGTGCAGAGTGAGAGAGAAGACTCTGGGTTCCTCCTCCTTCATGTAGACTCGAATTTGACTTGTGTCACTTGTGGGAAATGCTATCTCTTCTCTTATGAGTAGCTTTGACTTCTTTGTCAAGTAGCAAATGGCTGTAGTGGTGTGGCCTTGCATCTGGGGCCTCACTTTCATCCATCTGTGTGACTGTCCGCTTTTGTTCCAGCACTATTTTGTTTTCCTCCCATTGCTGTGCCTTTGAAAACAGGTATAGTGGTATCTTCAGCAGCATTCCTTTGCCCAGAATTGCTTTGATTATCTTTGTTTTCATATAAATTTTGAGACTTTTTTTCTGTTTCTCAGAGGAATGTGCTAGTCTTTTGTTTGGGATTGCATTGAATCTGTAGATTGTTTTTGGTAGAATGACCATTTTCATATTAATCCTATCCACAAACAGAAAATTTTCTATCTTCCAGTGCTTTGTTTAATTTTATTCTTCAGTATATTAAAATTTTTATTATAAATTTTTTTACATTTGTTGTTAGGGTTATTCTAGTGTGTGTGTGTGTGTGTGTGTGTGTGTGTGTGTGAGAGAGAGAGAGAGAGAGAGAGAGAGAGAGAGAGAGAGAGAGAGAGAGAGTTATGTATCATCCTTGACAGGTCTCCATATTATTCAGTGAAGCACACATACACACACACACACAGAGCAGAGAAGCAGGAGAAGAGGAGAGGCAGACTGTAACATGGCATCTCCTTTTAAGAGAGGGGCTGGGCACGGGTTTACGTAGCCACGTTTAGGGGTGTACCTCCATACGAGGTGCATCTTGCCAGAGCCATGTTGGCTTTACCACCTGGAGTGCCAGGAATCCTTACAGAAGGGTATTGAATTTTGTCAAGTCTTTTCTTTGTATAAAGGTGACCATGTAATTTCTGTCTTTGAGACCATTTATCTAATTTATATTTGTTTGGTTTGTGTATATTGAACCACCATGCATCTGTGAAATAGAGCCAACTTTATTATGGTGAATAATTGTTTGATATTTTCTTGAATTTGGTTGGCAAGTGTTTTGTTGGAAAATTTTGCATTTTATTTGTTGGAGATAATTGCTCTGTAATTTTCTTGTTGCCTTTCTAGGTTTGATATTGGGGTAATACTAGCTTTGTTTGGTAACATTCTTTTCTTTTCTGTTGTATGGGTAGTTTATGGAACACTGGTGTTAGTTTTTCTTTGGAGGTCTGACAAAATTCACCAGTGACTCTGTCTAGGCCCGGAATTTCCTTTTTAGTGGGGAGATTTTTCATTTCTCATTGCTTACAGCAGATGTATTAAGATAAATTAATACTTTTAGATTTTAATTAATTAAAATCTTTTATTTTAATTAATTAATTAATTAAATTCTTTTAGATTTTCCAACTTATTGGCGTATATATTTATAAGTAAGATCTAGTGATTTTCAGAATCTCATCATTATCTTTTATAATGGCTCCTTTTTGTTTCAGGGTTTGTCTGTCTAGTTTATCTTTTCAAAGAACCATCTCATGGTCATGTTGATTCTTTATATTATTTTGTTTTGTTTCTATTTTATTTTTTCCTCTGATATTAGTTTTCCTTACATCTATTGCTTTGAGGTTTGGTTTGTTCTTCTTTTTTAGACATCTAAGATATATTATTAATTTATCTTTTTGTGATCTCTCTCTTTTCTACTATAGGCATTTAGAACTATAAACTTTCCATTTATATCCTATAGGTTTTGGTATGTTGCATTTTTATTTTCATTTCACTCTAAGAGTATTTTTTATTTTCTTCTTGGTTTCTCCTTGTTCATGGTGTGTTGTTCAAGGTCCATGGATTTATGTATTTTGTGTAGTTTCTCCTGTTAATTTATATCATAGGCCATAGTGATCAATTAGAATTCAAGGATTATTTTAGTTTTCTTATATCTGTAAAGAATTGCTTTGGAGAGGCTGGAGAAATGGCTCAGTGGTTGAAGAGTTCCTGTTCCTCCAAAGGGTTTGGTTCCAAGCACCCAACATGAGGGCTAACAACCAGTTGTAACTTCATTTTTAAGAGATCTTATGCCCTCTTCTGGTCTCCAAGGATACTGTATAGACATAGTACAAAGACTTATGCAGGCAAAATACCAGTAGAGATGGCTGGCTCAGCAGTCAAGAGCACTGACTGCTCTTTCAGATGGCCCTAGTTTAATTTCCAGCACCCACATAGTAACTGACAACTATCTGTAGTTCTAGTTCTAGTTCTAGGGAATCTCATACCGTCTGTCCTCCAGGAGTAACAGGCAAAAACATGATGCACAGACATACATTCAGGCAAAGAACCCATACACATAAATTAAAAAATAAAAATAAAAAGACTTGTATTAAGACCTAGGGAAAGTTCCATGGGCTGCTGAGAAAAAAAATAGTAATTATGCAGTGTTTGGATGGTTATTCTGTAGATATCTAAGTTTGTTTTAATCTATGATGTTGCTTAATTCAGACATTTCTCTTTTTATTTTGGGTCAGGATGTCTTGTCAATTAATAGTCATCCACTGCTATTGTGCTGGGACTAATCTGTGACTTTTCATCTTATATCATTTGTTTCATAAAATTGGCTAGACCTGTATTTTGGGACACATGAATTTAAATTGTAACGCTCTGCTGATAGAGTGCTCTCTTATTCAGTATGAAGAGATCTTTTTCTTTTCCCACTAGTTTTGGTTTGAAGCCCCTTATCTGTGACACCTCTTTGTTTTCTAGGTTTATTTACAGAGAAGTTCTTTTCCATGCTTTTACCATAGGGTAGCACTTACCTTTTGTATGAGGTGCATTTCTTAGAAGCCACAAGTAGATGATGATTCCCTCCTCCTTTTTTTTTTTTTTGAGACAGGATTTCTCTGTCAGTCTTGGAACTTAATCTGTAGACCAAGCTGGCTTTGAACTCAGATATTCTCCTGCTTCTGCCTTCTGAGTTCTGGGATTAAAGGCATGAGCCACCACTGCCTGGCTTTGTTCCTTCCTTTTAATTAATTTTTTTGAAGATTTTTATACATGAGTACTACATTTCTGTAATTTTATACCCTCCCTCTCTCTCCTCTACCTCCCACTTCTATGTCCTCCCTCCCTACTTTTTTCTTTCTCTTAAGTTTGTGACGTCTTTTATTACACAGCTCTCTCTCTCTCTCTCTCTCTCTCTCTCTCTCTCTCTCTCTCTCTCTCTCTCGTCTGTGTAGTGTTGCTCATGTGTTTAGGGCTGACTGCTGAGGATTGGTTAACCTATCAGGGAGTTTCCTTAGAGAAGAGTTGATTCTCCCTGTGTCATTGGTCATTGATTGCCTATAGCTCTTCATCTAGGATGGTACCTTGTGAGGTTTCCCCAATATGGCTTGACAAGTCAAATGGTATTGTTGCTGTGTAGGTCTTACTTATGCAGCTATATTTTTTAACATTTCATGGATGTCATTTCCCACATACGAAGGACACCATCTCACAGTAGACATCCTGGTCCTCCTCATCTTTCTGCTCCCCATCTTCAGGTTCCTGCTTTTTATGCATTTAGTTTGTACCTTTAGACTGGGGCAAGTGAGACCATTCAATACCCAGAATTATTATTGAAAGTTGTATGTTGGTTCCTGTGTCATTTTGTGCTGCTTGTTTTCCCTTCTTCCTCTTGTTTAACTATTATTTCTATTTGGCTTATTCTTTTCTGGGTTTCAGGCATAAATTTTTTTCTTCTCTTTAGTCTGAAGGATCCAGTCAGGTATCTTCTACATAGCTGTCTTAGTGCTCATCAATTCTTTTAGTCTATTCTTATGTAAAGTTTTCATTTTTCCTTCAGTTCTGACACATTGCTTTGCTGGATATAGTAATCTGGATTTGCAGTTGTTATCTTTCAGAACTTAAAATACATTATTCCAGACCTCTTACTTTTAAAGCAGAGTAAGTTGCTGTTGTTCTGATGGGCCTACCCCTGTACGTGACGTGGTATTCCTCTCATGTTGCTTTCAGTGTACTTTCTATGTTCTATATTACGTTTTATGTGTAATATGATGGGGAGGCTCTGTTCTGGCCTGTCTGTTTGGTGCCCTAAACCCTTCCTGAATCTGGATTGACATCCCTTTCCTAACTCTGGGGCATTTTTGCCATAATTCTTTTGAAAATCTTTTCTACGAGTTTAGAACAGGATTCTTCCATGCCTATAACTCACCAATTTGCTCTCTTCAGAATGTACCTTCTTATTTATTATTTAATCTTCGTCTTCAATGGCCTGTTCCGGTTCCTCCACTTTGTCCTCTGAGTTCAGATGCTCTGTCTTCTCGATGCATCAAGCTTTAGGAGACTCTGGTCTGCCATCTGATCTGAAAGGTTTCCTTAATGAAATCCTTTTTCTTAGGTTAATATGTTGTTATTGACCTCTCTTTCTTACAATCTATGCTTCTGCCTTGAATCTTGTTCTCTTTTCTTTATATTCTTTCCTGGATAGGTTTTCATGTATTTACACAATGTAGTTTAAACTAGATTTTTTATTTAAATGATTTCCACCATTCATATGTTCATTCAACTTTGATTGGCTGTGTATTGGCTGTAGCTGGCACTGGTTTAGGTCCTGGAGGAAGGAGTAACTGCCATTCTCAGCCTACAGACCAGTGTAGAAATCAGAAGTAAAGAGGGCCACAGTGTTACTGGGCATGTTGTTCAGTGGAGAGTTGGATATTGAGATGATGGAGATGCAGAAGCTTGATGGAGAGGGGAGGGGGAGGAGAGGGGAGGGAAGGGGAGGGGAGAGGAGAGGAGGGGAGAGCTCTACCTGGCAGAGCTTGTTGGAGTTTCTTCTTCTAATAGATAATGTTTGAGTTGCAGATTGAGAGTTTGCCAGATGAACTTTTAGGAGAGGAGAAACATTTTCAGGCAAAGGACTGTGTATTTAGAGATGTAGAAGCTGTCCTCCCTTCCTTTAATACAAACTGCTTAGGGACCAAGTGTCTCTCTCCGTGTTTATAGCAATAGTGTCTTGTCAGAACATAGTCTTGTGAGGTCAGACCGGGATTACTTACCTTCTAGGTCCTTTACTTCCTAGCTCTGAACTTTGGAGTGTGTGAGAAAGCAGTCACTTGTAAATGGGGTGTGTTTGCTGGTGAAAATTAGTGACTCAGAATCACCTAGCATAGTCCTTGGGAATCATGGGTGCTTCTAAAATGGGAGTTTTATGTGTGTCTTTTTAGTTCTCTAGCTAGCCACCTGATGCCTGGCATACGGTAGGCAGGGAATAAATATTTGTTGAATATTTTCAGTATTTGACATTAGAAAAACACCTGGTTCATTTTATTTGATGTAACATTTTTTGACTAGGAAGAAAGAGCATATGATGAATTCACTAAATTTTGTGATCTTTTGAAGAGAGTTTTTTATTTTTAAAGAACTAAGTGTCATTGATGGGAAAACAGGAGTTCAGTCAGGTTTTCTAACTGTTTGCATATGGGAGCGAGATATAATTTCTCCTTTGAATAAAAATATAAATTACTCTTTTTTTCTTCCTTCCTTTTTCTTTCCCTTTATTTCCTCCCTCCCTCCCTCCCTCCCTCTCTCCCTCCCTTTCTTCTTTCCCCTCCTCCTTCTTCCCCAAACTTGCTGTGTAGCCCAGGATAACCTTGTCTCTGCCTGGAGTGCTGGGATTGCAGGTATGTACTTTCATGCCTGGTTTTATGTAGTGTTAAGAATTAAACCTGATTCTTAAGTGCTTATTATTAAGCATGTTGTAAAAGATACAAAAGCAGCCAGATGATGGAGTGATATATAGCATAATAAAAAATTATATCATTTGTTAGGTGTGAATGGACCTATGGGGCTTATTTTCAAGGCCTTTGTTCCCCTAAGATTGACCTTACTTTTTATTCAACACCTTTGGAGGCAATATTGAGCACGGGCTTTTAGCTCAGTGTACACGGAATTTGTCACTAGGTTTTTGGAAAAGAAAAAAAAAAGTAGTTAACTAGTAGAAGTCAAGAATTGTAAGCTTAAATGTGTCTCCTGAATTAGTTGATAGCGGAGGAGTTTTAGAAAGGGAAAGAGCAGAGCTTTTTGTTGATTTAATGGTGAAAAGGTAGAGTGTTAGGTGTGTGTGTGTGTGTGTGTGTGTGTGTGTGTGTGTGCACGCACATATTTGTGCAAGTATTGGTAGTCACCACAGGCTTCCTCGCAAGTCCTCACCCCTTTTGGTTGGGGAGTTATGCTTTGCTTGAGGGATTTTGCTCATGTGATGTCAAAATGCTGCTGACCAGAGAAGCTAATATCTAAACCTGTTCATTCTAGAAAAGTCAATTTTAAGCTGTTCTTGAGTGGATTATTTAATCCCCCCAAACAGTTTAAACACTTTATTATCTAAGTAATTTATGGCAGTGTATGTCAAGTCCTTAGTTGATTTCTAGAGAGTGAAACTGACAAAGAGATTTCACTTTTTGTCTTACTTTCTTTTGTTTCTGTCCAACTTCTGGCTGCTTGCCATTTGATCAGAAGGAAATTATTCCGGAGCTGGTTCTGTGAGGTAGAGGGACTGTTGTTTTCACAGCTTCACCACTGGGTCCTCAGGGCACAGTGGACTCTGACAGGGAGGGGAGGGAGGAATAGGACAGTGGACAAGGAGGCCATATGCTGGACAGAGTCTTCTTCATGGGCCTGCCTTCTTAGGCACAGTTCCTGTAGTTCTTAGAGTATGCTCTGGCAACTCAAACCTCTTTGCATGGTCTGGAAAGTTAGAAGCCCTGGCTGTTCTTGCAGATAGGTCCCAGGCTCAGTTCCCAGCATCCACATGGTGGTTAACAACTATCTGTAACTCCAGTTCTTGGGGAATCTAACCCCTCTTCTGGCCTCTGTGAGCACTGCATATGTGTCCAGACCTCAGCAGGAAAATTTTGTGTTAATTGTTGCATGGACCTAAAAGTTAGGAGATGTGTTAACACATTCTGGTGCTGTCTCAAGGCTCTTGCAGAGTGAAAGAAAGATCATTGACCTAGCTAACATATTAATAATTTAGATGTATCTTCTCTTTAGAATTTAGAATCCTGGGTAAAGAGAGGGAACATAACCTTACAGATGACAGCTCGGATTGGATGGCTATTGTTGCACTTTTTCCTTTTTGTCCAGAAGCTTTTCACTGATACCTGTTCTTGTTGAGAATCTATTAATACAGAAAGCAAATTTATTTCTTCTACCTCCTTGTTCTTTAGGCTGCCATCTTTTAATTTCTCATGCTGAAATGCAGACATAGATGCCTGTCTGCATGTGCAGGGAGAATTACCTATTTAGAGAATAGGAGGAACCTGGAGCAGTGGAGTGTGAGCGGTAGTTTTGTGAAACATAAAAAGCTAGAATTTTGGTGATCCTGCTTCCTCATCTTGTTTATGGATATATTTGTAGGTTTACTTTGTAAAAGTTCATCATATCAGACACTTATGGCTTGTGTACTTTTCTATATGCAAATAAAACTGAGTTACACTGACTAAAGATATTTAAATCAGGAGGAAAAAGTAATAGCATTCTTCTGTACTACTCTTAATGAGTACACAAATATAATTGTGTATTTTATAATCTACTTATTTTTATTTTATATACATTGTTTTTTTTTTTTTAAATTGGTGTTTTGTCTGCATGTATAAGGGTACCAGATCCCCTGAAACTTGAGTTATAGACAGTATGTGGTACCATGTAGGTGTTAGGAATTGAACCCAGACCCTCTGGAAGAACAACCATCATTCTTAACTATGGGGCCATCTCTTCAGCCCCTATAATTGTTTTTTTTTGTTTTTGTTTTTTCAGTTATCAAGATGAATACAGCAAATTTGGCTACAAAATTTTGATATTCCTTTTTATCAGCAAAGTCACAGTCTATCCTTGCTCTTTTATCAACCTGTTATTTACATTTTCAATTTCCTGTCTTGAGTGCTTTCACTGCCTGGCTAACTTCTTTTAGAGGGGGGTGAATTAGGATATCAAGTACTGAGCCACAAAACTGATACCCAAATTCTTCAGGTCTTACTTCTGTGTCTGCTTCCTTATCACATGGAATTGTGAGAATCTAGAGGATGAAATGCATGTTGCTGGTGGAATACCATGTAAGCCTGTAATGAAGAATTGAGAATAGCTAACCCTCTCTTGTTTTGATTAGAACTCAGAAGCCGAATTTGAAGAGTGTGGAAGATATGGGATAAAATTTACATAGGCATAATTGTCTACTGTGCCTGACTTTATTTTTTCCAGTGGGATGTTCTTGTCATAAGTTTATTTATTTGAATACCTGCTTCTAGAATGGTTTCCTATGTTGCAAAATTTTCAAGGCTCAGATTGTTGAACCTTTGAGTCAGTATGAACTTATTATGTTGTGCCCCTTCTTCAGCGTGTTGAAGCAAGAGCTAGAATCTGTCTGTATATGGGCTAATGGGTTAAGTCAGACATTGATGACAAAACATGCCTGGGTTAAGACCTCTGTTCACTGAAATATTGATTTAGTGGTTAAGAATATTTGGAAAATTAAATGCAACTGTTAGGGTATGTGAACATATTTGATCCATAAAGTGTATGTGTATATTTAAAATTACATTTGTTTATTTGTATGTGCATGCATGCCACAGCCCACAGGTGGAGGTCAGAGGAAAGCTTGTGGGAGTTGGTTCTCTTTCTACTATGTGGGTCCCAGGTCATCATGCTTGGAAGGAGAAACATTTACCCGCTGAACCATTTAGCTGGCTCTAATAATGGATGTTTTTATTTATGCCTATTTAAAAAGGTAATTTTATAACTTACTGACTTATTTTTCACTTTTGTATCTTTGACACTGAGTTCATAGTTTTGTATTTTTAAAAGCTAGAAATATTATAACAGTGCTTTTATGGTAAAACATCTGTCAGTATTTCCATTATAAAGTATAATTTTAAAGAGTTTCAAAATCAGCTGTAAAAATTTGTTCTTGGCTGATACTTAGTATACAAAAATCTCTGCCTAGGGTCATTTCCAGAATCTTTGCAGCAGTATAAGCTAATGTTACATGGTAGAATCAGCCTACACTGAGCTCATATATTTTTTTTTTGTTTCAATTAGTGTAGGGGAGATGACATTTATAAATGATAAAACAATATGAACTTTTTTTGAGCTGTGTTCTTAGAAAATTATTGGTTTAAAAATGTTACTATATCATCTTTAAGGTAACCATTGCTCAGATATCAAAAATTAAAGCCATATTTAATCTCAACACTCTGGAGGCAGAGGCAGGAGGATCTCTGTAGTTCCAGGTCTATATAGTAAGACCCTGGTCTCAAACAGAGCAATCCAACTCAGCCAAACCCAACTTAACCCAGCCCAGCCCAAATTGCACCACCAGACTGATCTGTAGCCCAGATAGGAGGAGCTCTCAGAACTCCTTTGGGATCATGCTCTAGCAGTTCCTTTTTGACGTCAATGTCCAGGGCTGCACAGTGATTTGTGGCCCCAAACTCTTTTCTTTCTTTCTTTTTTAAAATTTCATTCTGTTTGACCTATGACTTAGGCATATTGCTTACTAGCTCTTTCATCTTAATTCAACCATTTCCATTAATCTGTCTGGTCACGTGGCCCATGGCTCACCTATTTCCTTACATCTTGGTTCTTGGGCGTCTGGGTTACATCTGTCTCTGACTCCACTCTCCTTTTCCTACCTATGCTCCCATTTCCCCGCCTCTTCCTATGATGCCCACCAAGGGCCAGAGCAGTCCCTTTATTTACAGCATATAGACATCCTACATCAGATATGCATGTTTGTATATCTGTGCATGTTTCCTATAGGCAGAAGTGGTCTACTAGAAAAGACACTAAAGTGGAAATTATCTAGTATACATCCTGGCAGTTTGAAATTTGGTCTTCATGTTCTCTGCCCTAGTTTGTTGAAAAGTGGCCTTCCATTTGGTACTTGGCTTACTGTTTGCAAAGGAAGTCAGAAAATTCTGAAGAAGGGGCATCTTTATGCATGGTTGGAGACTTAGCCAGTAAAGCTGGAGAGCTTCTAGTTAATGTAATTTTCTTTCTTTCTTTTCTTTTTTTTTTTTTTTTTTTGCCAAGGGAGCCATATTAGGTTTATTAAGGAGGGGGAAGGGAAGAGAGGAAGGAGAGAAGGAGTAGGGTAGGGGGCAGAGAGAAAGAGAAAAAGAGGTAATTCTCTTACTAAATCTCTAGGTAGGTCTTAGCTTGAAGCCATGAACCATAGTGTAGATAGGCTTTTTGCTAGTATGTTGGTGCAAGCATGCATGCATGCATGCCCAGTTCTAATGCATTGTTTTACAGCACATGGGTAGGTTTCTCTTTCAGTTCTTTTCTAGACTTTCCTCATAGTTAAGCCCTATAAGTAGGTTCCCTTCAGAATAATTTCAAATGAGCTAGCTAGATCGGCCTTCTAATTGACAGTAGTTGCCTCTTGTGTTACCGAATCATGGAAATACATGTGTAAAGCCTTTAGGCAACTTTTGAAATCTTGTCAATTTAAAATGGAACATGACTTTCTGTGAAATATGAATTAGAAATAATACTGGGTTTTATGTATTCATTCAGAAATATAGTCTCCATGGTAGGAAAAGAAATAACCTTATTAAGGACATGCTTCCTCCCTCCACAGCCACCCTGGTTTAATGCTCCACTCATACTTCAAAACAATGATGCTATTCTACTTTTTAGGGCCAAAAGAAGTAAAAATAACAACAAACTCTCCCATTATAAGCACAAGCAAATGTATTTTGAGAATCAGGTTATAATTCTTAGGAACTAGCTTTTGGTTCTTTGCATCATCTTGACCAATGGCTGGCTGGGGGCCCACCATGCTTTAGTGGACAACCTTCCCCCCACCCTTGGCTTCAGAGACTGTTATGTGTTATTCTCTCTGGAATCATCTTTGCTGAGATGCTTACCACTTTTGCCTGGCTGGCTTTAGGAGGCTTATTTGAAGAGAGAGGGACACTCATGTTCTCAGGACTCATTGAAGTATTAAGGTCCATCTTAGTGTGGAAATGATAGTGGACATTAAACAAATGTGAGTATCACATGTGATTCTGTGCAGAGATGCTATTTGGGAAAGAGCAGGTCAAGTTTCTTCCTAGAGGCATAAATGTTCTCATTACTTGCTGAGAGGTAATTTTTTTTTACCATTATTTATTGAGTTTAAATTGCAATAGAACTGTTTTCACAGGAATCACTCATTTTTCTAAGAAATTGTTTTCTTTTAGAAAAGAAACACAGGTTCTATGAAGTCCTCTTAGTGAACAAGAACCAGTACACACACACACACACACACACACACACACACACACACACCCTCTACTCATGCATATTAAAGCCAAGTTAATGTATATTTCTGTGAATGATGGCATGGAGAGTTTGATTAGATTGCATTGACTCTGTATATTGTTTTTTGATAAGATGGTCATTTTCATAGACTTGAGTCTGCCAATCCATGATCACAGGAGACATTTCTATTTTCTAGTGCCTTCTTTGATTTCTTTAGAGTTTTAAAGTTTTCTTTATAGAATTCTTTGCTTTCTTGGTTAATTTACTCCAAGTAGTTTTATTTTTTTAATTATACTACTGTAGATGAGATTGTTTGCCTGGTAGATAGGATTCCTTATTAATTTATTTTTTTCTGTATTTACAGTAATGATATTTTACTCATTTATTGCCTCAATATGAAATAGGCTACTGTGTCCATGGTAACATCCTCTTTTCTTGAAATTTTTTTTTGTCTAAACTCCCAGTTCAGATGATTATTCATGTGTGTGTAGATCAGAAGTCAACCACTTTTCTTTATTACCTAGGAGCTACCCACTTCATTGTTTAGTTTTTCGAGATGGGATCTCTTACTGGGACCTGGGTTCCGGGTCCCATGTATTAGGGCAGGCTAGTGAGCCAGCGAGGCCCAGGGATTTGCTTGTCTCTGCCCTCTCAGCCCTGAGTTATATAGGCATATACCATCATGCCTAGCTTTTTTATATGGTTGAAGAGCTCAAACGCCTGTGCTTATGATTACATGGCAGACACTCTGCTGACTGAGCCATCTCACTAGCCCCACTATTCTAGCAATTATTCTTAGTCTCTTAGTAGAGACTAACTATATGGAATATGCCAGCCTGGAATATGGCCCTTGTTTTAGTGACTAATATTCTCAAACAATTTTATTATATCTATCTGATTTTCAGAAATAGTCTACAGTGTGTTACAGGATATTGAGGTGCATCTGTAAGATGCAGGATGTATTTGCTACAGGTTAGTATGTTGTGAGAGAATTTGAGGTTAGATACTAGGTAAGTTCTTACATAAATAAAAACCTTAAAGGTAAATGATCCTTATTTTAGTTGACAAGTTATTGAAACATTTAGGTTATTTTTTCCCTGTGTAGTATTATACTATTTTGATTCTGTATCAAAAATTGTTGTGGTTTTAAAAGGGTAATATTTAATGCAAGCATACACTTACAGCCCAGAATACTAGTTTGATCATTTCTAATGAGACTTGGATCTTTTGTCTTTACTAAGAGGCCCACATTGTTCATAGTCCACTGACATAAGAGATTGTCATCTGCTCCTATCTATGAGTATGTGAGTCATATAACTGAATGGGGAGCAACAAAAATTTTTGGTAAAAGTAAAATGTTTTAGAACCCAAACAACCAAAAATTAATTAAAAGCCCCTTACCTGAATTGAGGGTGTTTCTGGCAGCATTTACTAGTGTTTCATCATATGATTTCATTGAAAGCTTGGTTCTGAACACATCATTTGCACTTCGTGCCACACATGCTATCATGCCACACAGCAGTGGACCCTGCTGGGAACAGCCTGCCTCAAATTTGAGGTTCTCCTTATTATAAGTTGCATTTTTATCTCTATTAAGAAGTTTTATCCTTTTTAGAAACATAATGTTTTAATATTAGAAAATGAAGACTTCTAATATCTTACTACTGTCATTTCTCATCCTAAAGGTTTGGTGGGTTTTGTTTTGTTTTGTTTTGTTTTGGTTTTAAATTGTTGTTTCAGTTGCTGACTAAGTTTTACAAAAAAAATATTAAATAAATTTTGCTTGGGATTAGTCCATAATTGTTAATAATTTTAATATTGTTCCTAAGCATACTTTTATCATTTTATAATATATATTACCGAGAAGTGGTATTCTCGGTATTGATAATTATAAGATCAAGACATTGATCAACTCTGAAAAATGTTGAACTTTTATGTATTTTATTAGTATGTTCTATAGTATCAGATATTCACCCAAGATGTAATTCTTTCTATAAAATAAATATACCCATATAAAAACTTTATTAAAGCTTTACTAAATGATAAAATTATATGAATAGCTGATGATTGTTTTAAAATAAATTTCATGCCAGCTGTGATTGTATAAGCCAGTGATTCTGGCACTCTAGAGGCTTAAGCGGGTTGATTATTGAAAGTTTGAGATATCCTGGGCTATATAGTGAGTTGTAGGACAGCCTGAGCTGTGGAGTAAGATCCTGTCTTAAAAATACTTAGAAAAAGAAAAATATTTTGTAATATCTTACTGGTAATTATTTAATTTGTAAAACTCTTTTTATACTATATACCTAGTGTCTTATAAAAATATCTTGAGTTAAAGACATTGCAAGAGGAAAAAGTTTAAGAAATGCTGGTCTAGTCTAGTCTAATTCTCTGCTGTGGGATTCATGCAAGAATGGACATGTGACTCATATCAGTCCCAAAGAAGCTGACCTTGGTGGTTTTTGCAGAGTACTTTAGTGAGAGATTCATTTCTTCTACTGGGTTAGCTAAAAGGATGAATGTAATCTGGAACTGCTTGTGTTTGTCTCTTTCATTCTTCTCTCTGAAGAGGGGGTGCTGTGACAATAGAGAGCTAATATTGAGGAAAGCAGAGCAGGGCTGACACCCCCCCCTCACACACACGACAAAAAGAAAACCCTAGAAATATCAGTTGAGATCCTTAATCTGATAGGAGTGACTTATTTACACATAAACCAATAAATTACTTTAAAATTCAATTGTTCTCTAGATCATGATGGTAGATGAGGAGTTTCTGTTTCACACCATGATGAGAACACTCAGAGTAAGAAAGGACAGACTACATTCTGAAGAGAGAAAAGCATTGGTAATCACAGAAAGATAATAGAACACTCAGAAAAGCACAGAAAAGTAGAGATTATGCAGAAAAAGTAGGAAGCCTTTCTAGCCTCGAAGGGACCACCTGAAGTAACAATTACAAGGGAAGGTGCACAGCACTGGTGACAAAACACTGGCATCCTTAGCTTCTGCAGACAGCCTTAAATACACTAGAGGATTTGGTATGAAAGTGACCCTGTATAGTAGGCTGGCACTAGAGAGGAAGCCCATTTTGTTGCTCCTTATATTTGAGAATTTGGCAGGTAGGCCTCATCTTAGAAAGCACCCTTTTGAGATCCTGGAAGATGGCCCAGCTGGTAAAGATGCTGCTGAGCCTGCAGGCCTGACTTAAATCTCTAGAACCTGCTTGTGGGAAGAAAAGAACCAGCTCTTCATGTTGTCCTCTGATCTCTAGATATGGACTGTGGTGTGTACACACACATATACACACACAGACACACACTCTAAATAATAGAGTAAATGAATATAAACTCTTGAATAAGAGAGCTCCTGTTGAGAATCAGCTTCTTGGGAACTTGAAAGCAAGTACTGTTATAACTCTGAGCCTGGGTCCACCCTGGTATACTGTCTCAGTAGGAGACAGCCATAGGAGGCAGGGCAAGTTGAGCATGATCTGCCTGAGACGTTTAGTTAGCAGAGGGCTCAGTGTAAAGGGCTTCATGGTCAGTATCCCTGACCCTGTGGCTAGGAATTCTAAGCCCATGTCTGATAGATTGTTTGGTCTCCAGAAGTAGTTTCTGCATGTGGTTCCCTGCAGGGTAGGGCCAATAGTTGTGCACCCTGGTCCAGTAGATCTCTCTGTTTCCCCTGCCTACTCTCTTCTGCATGGGGTCTGAACAGGCTGAGACTGGCAGGCAGAGTGCTAGTTCCCCCAGTTCTCCTTTTCCCATGCAGAACCCAGTGTTCTGTTTACTTCCTTCACGCTTTAGTGCCTCTGGAAGACTCTTAGCATGGACATCTGCTGCCCTTGGCTACACATACTAGGGGATTGGAGAGGTGGCTCTGGATCTAGTGGGAACCAGTGTGGCCCAGGGTCTGCACGGTCAGCAATGGCTCTCTTTATGCAAAAAATGAAAGTTCTGCCGTGATTACAACCCTTAAGCTGACAACTGACGCTTGACTGACCTGATTCTTAGCCCACCAGCCTTAATGTTAGGAACTACAAGAGTCTTACTACCTGACTCATCCAGAAGATTCCAATATTAGAGGACCCAGAGATAAACATCTCTGATTCTATTATTTAAAGTCTTCTTTCTTTTTACTGAATTATTATCTTTTTTACTTTTAAAAATTTCTTGTTTTTATTTTTACCTTTATCTAATTTTTCCCCTTTTGTTTGTTTTTTTGAGTGAGAGTTTTTCTGTCTAACAGCCTTGGCTCTCCTGTAACTTGCTTTGTTGAACAGGCTGGCCTCTAACTCATAGAGATCCACTTGCCTCTGCCTCCCGAGTACTAGGATTAAAAGCCTGCATCATGACTGCCTGATTTCTGTGTTTATTTTCTAATGGGATTTTTATCTCTTTTTCTCTTCTCCTTTTCTTACATTCTTTTTTCTTTACTTTCATTGAGCCTTACCTCTTTATTCTTTTTTTGTCTCCTTTATTTATTTATTTATTTATTATTATTATTACACTTCTGTGGGTTTTAATTTCATAGTTTATCCTATACTATTTTCTATGTTTCATGTTTTATGGTTATTAGTGCTATAGACATTAGCTTTTTTTATTCTATTTTTTTTGGTGGTGTTGCTGGAGCAGCAGTTCTTTTCACTGTATAGTATTGGGCTTGGTCTTTCAATAGAAAGCTGTTCACTGATAACCCCTGAAATAATGCCAAAGAGATACTTTTCCAACAGCTGTACAAATTACAGCCTAGAAACTTAGGAAATATGAAAAGCAATATGACCTCCAAAAATTCATAATCCGGGGGTTGGCTCAGTGGTTAAGAGCACTGGCTGCTTTTCCAGAGGTCCTGAGTTCAATTCCCAGCAGCCACATGGTGGCTCACAACCATCTATAATTAGGTCTGTTGTCCTCTTCTGGCATGTAGCCATATCTGCAGATAGAAGCACTTGTACCAAAAAATATGTATAAAGTAAATAAAATTTAAAAGAGCCAACAAAAGTTCATAATCCTTCAGTAGCTGAATCCTAAAATACAGAAATGGTTGAAATGCTGAAGAATTTAAAATGGTTGCTTGAAAATTATCAGTGATATTGGAGAGATGGCTGAGAAGTTAAGAGCGCTGTTTGCTCTTACAGAGGACATGGATTCATTTCCAAGCACCCATGTGGTAGCTCATAATTGTCTGTTAATACTAGTTCAAGACAGACTAATGCCCTCTTTTGGCCTCTGCTGATACCAGGCATGCACATAGTGCACAGACATACATGTGGGCAAAAGACTCATATACATAAAATAATAAAAAATAAAAATAGAAAGAAATCATCAGTACCCTTAGGGAGGATTCAAATAAACGGATGAATGGGATACATAAGTAAATTTAAGACCTTGACAAGAAATTCAAGAACTTGGATGAAAAAGAACAAAAAGAGATAGAGAATTTGGAAGAAATAACAATAACACTATAATTTTAGAAATGAAATCATTAAGTCAAATTTAAAACTTATTAGAAAGCATCCACTAGAATAGACTAGGTACAAGAAAGAATGTCAGTAATAGAGACTAAGGTTGAGGAGTTATTATAGTGAGATAACACATACACACACAGAGTGATACCCATAACATCCAAGACCTTTGGGGGCCTTATTAAAAGGTGAAACTACAAATTTGTTGTAGAAGAAAGTTTCTGTTATTGACTAAGAGACACGAGGACCACAGCAACCCTTGTAAAGAAAAGCATTTAATTGGGGCTGGCTTACAGTTCAGAGGTTTAGTTCGTTATCAGCATGGTGACATGGAAGTAGATATGGTGCTGGAGAAGAAGCTGAGATACATCCAAACCAGTGAGCAGCAGGAAGAAAGAGTGCTACTGGGCCTGCCTTGAACTTCTGAAATCCAAAGCCCACCCCCAGTGACACACTTTCCCCAACATTCAAATATTTGAGCCTATGGGTCCCATTTCAATTCAAATCACTACAATGAGACACAGACTAAAGACCTAAAAATCTTAATGAAATTGTAGCAGAAAATTCCCCTAAATTTAGCAAAGCAAAGGATATCAAACTGTACAAAGCATCTAGAATCCTAAAGAGACGTGCCTGGAAAAGGAACTTTCCATGCGATATTATAGCTGGAGTGTAAAGAGTAAAGAAGAGCTTCTGTGATAAAGGTGCCTGCTGTGGAGCCTGATGACCAGAGCCCATATGGTAGAGGAGGGGGGAACCAACCCCCCAGAGTTGTCCTCTGACCTCACGTTTGCCATGGGACATTTGTATCCACTCACTGAACACACAATCAATAATAAATAAGCATGAAATTTAAATGAAGAAAAAAAGGACAAGACAAACATTACTGAATGATACAAGAAAGAAGTGTTAGATAACTTACAAAAGTAAATCTGTTAAGATAGTAGCAAACGGGGCTGGAGAAGTGGCTCAGCGGTTAAGAGCACTGTCTGCTCTTCCAGAGGACCCGGGTTCGATTCCCAGCACCCACATGGCAGCTAACAACTGTCTGTAATTCCAGTTCCAGGCAAGACACCAAGATAAATAACTAAATAAATAAAGAAGTTTTTAAAAAAAAAAAAAAAAAAAAAAAAAAAAAAAAAAAAAAAAAA